>PVKC010042718.1:0-11902 GCA_004027635.1 Crocidura indochinensis | reverse complement strand
TTTTTTTTTTTTGGTTTTTGGGTCACACCCGGCAGTGCTCAGGAGTTACTCCTGGCTCCATGCTCAGAAATTGCTCCTGGCAGGCACGGGGGACCATATGGGGCACCGGGATTTGAACCGATGACCTTCTGCATGAAAGGCAAACGCCTTACCTCCATGCTATCTCCCGGGCTGGAAATGAATTAATAATGCTGACATAACGATAGTTTTTAGGTGGACTTTCTTCACAGTGCTTCTCGCCTATGATTGACTATCATAGAGTTACTGTTATACAATAACTTTGTATATATACTGTTATACACTTATAGTAGAGTTTTTCATGTCTGTATTATGTATGAAATTATTTTCAGATCTGCTCTGCTCTGCCATAAAATAAAAAAAATTTTTTTTGAATTTGAAATGATTCATCTAAACAGTTTGCCGGCTATTACATTTTAAAGCACTTTTAGTTGATTCAGCTGAATTGTTTTTTGTTTTTTGTTTTTTTTTTGCTCTAATTTGGATCCTTGCCAACAAATATTTTTGGTAGGTATGAGTGAGTGTTATGGCCATATTTGTTGTGAAGTATGTATGTGTATGTCTTGTTCTGTGTCTGTCTGTTTTGCATATTTTGTATATAGTTTCCTTTTTCCTAACTTTGTCTTCCCCAATTTAGTCTTCTCTCCCTTCCTCTCTCTCAATTAAGTCTTTCTTATCCCTCCATCTTCCTAGCCCATAACATTTAATTTTCAGGAATCCCTTCACATGCGCAAATCATCTCCTTCACCCACAACTACATGCATCCTGATCTCGGCCTGAGGAAGTAATCCTTGACTGTTGGAGTTTTGTACCCTGTATCAGGCTGCAACCTGCTTTTTCAGGCTCATCAAGTGTCTTTTGCCAGTCTTTTCGGAGTTCCAGACCCCTCATCTTTACAAATTGGCGTTGGATTCTGCAGAAATTTCACCTTTTGTAATTTTCTTATAATTGTAATCCTTTGAATTTGATACTACGCTTCTTTTTTGTTTGTTTGGGTTTTTTTTGTTTTGTTTTGTTTTTTGGGTCACACCCGGCACGCTCAGGGATTACTTCTGACTCTATGCTCAGAAATTGCCCCAGGCAGGCACGGGGGACCATATGGGATACCGAGATTCAAACCACTGTCCTTCTGCATGGAAGGCAAATGCCGTACCTCCATGCTATCTCACCGGCCCCCTGATACTATGCTTCTTTAGACTATTGTAATTAATGTTTTACCATCCTAATTTTTAATCTTAGGAATTGATGTTGTATTACATTAGGGTTTTGCTTTCTTTTTTTTGGGGGGGAGAGTTTTTTTAATTTTTTTTTTTTTTTGGCCACTCCCAGCGGTGCTCAGGGGTTACTCCTGGCTATCTGCTCAGAAATCGCTCCTGGCAGGCACGGGGGACCATATGGGGCACCGGGATTCGAACCAACCACCTTAGGTTCTGGATCAGCTGCTTGCAAGGCAAACACCACTGTGCTATCAGGGTTTTGCTTTCTTGACTTTAGGCTAGTGGGTTAGATATTGGTGTCTCTAATTTCCTAAATTATGTTTTTGTCTGTTCTTAAGGTTTTTTGCGTGGGCGCATCATAGGCAAAATACTAGGTTTAAAAGAAAGTTCTATCCATTTTGGATGGGCCCTCAAGTTGTTTATTTACACAGGGAGGGTCTCTGCCTTAAACATTTTGCTTTGGTTTGTGACTTAAGCTCCCATCTGTAAATAATTGGCCGTACTTGGTACATCAATTTTGGACATCACATGAACTTCTGCCTGGATTAAGAACTTGGATTAAGTTCAGATACCTATTGATCATCATTGCAGTGGCCCCCACTGTGCATGGGGGGTGTGCCTCTTCCTATGAAATAAGGGCCTAATTCACTGCCCTCATAGAGGGACTTTCTGGTCTACCTGGACTTGTAAGGAAAAGGTGTTTCTTCTTGCCTGCTACACAACCTTTCTGGCATCTCTTCGAAGGATCTCTGTCTATGGATTACAATTGGGCTTTCTGACTGCCCTGGGAGCTCCCCATCACCTACTAGATCCTTGATCATTGGATTTCAGATTCTCCATTTGCTTTTCCAAAGAAGAACTTACTTGATTCTTCATCTTGTACATCATAGATCTATCATCTCAAGAGCTTGTAGTTGATTCCTTGACACGTGTTTCTGGTTTTAGACACCCTGTGTTTAGGTTAGAAGTTTTTCTTTACATTTTCCTGTGATGTGCTCATGCAAACAGCAGCTCTTTTATTATTGACTAGTTTTTCCTTTAATAATTGTAGACAATATTACTTACTTTTGAATATTAGTAATGTATGTTTTCTAAAAACAAATGGGGAAATTATTGTGTATTAAACATTTCAATGGGATTATTATGTTACTGACCCTACCCTGATCCGTGATGGTGCCCTACTCTAGGGTGTGACCTGGCATTCTGTTCCCACCCTAGGGTGGTACCTGCTTCTACTCCCACCATTGGGTGGTACCTAATCCCACCATTGGGTGGTACCTGATTCTGGGGTATAAAAGCAAAGGTCTTTGGAAGGCAAGGGCTTTTTTCCTGGGGCTGATTCTGGGGCCATATGGCTTTCAGCCTCTTCCACGGATAAAGAGCTATTTTCTTCAGAACCCTGACTGCCTTTTAGCTTTCTTCCCACCGCATTCACCTCAGAACCGCCAGCTGAACTGGGTAAAGATGCATGGTTCGAGCTGGAAGAGAAAGGCCTCATCCTCCATCCCTCCATCAGTCAACCCCATCAAGGGCAGTAATGCAACACTATTTCATGTACTGAAATTAGAAGTAAGTTACAGATACAGAGAAAAAACCTTAACATCTGGAAATTAAATAGCTCACTACTAATCAGCCATTGGGTTAGAGATTAAATCAAGAATAAATCAGGGGCCGGGCGGTGGCGCTGGAGGTAAGGTGCCTGCCTTGCCTTGTGCTAACCTAGGACGGACCGCGGTTCGATCCCCCGGTTCCCCATATGGTCCCCAGTGCCTGCCAGGAGCGACTTCTAAGCGAATAGCCAGGAGTAACCCCTGAACCAAAAAAAAAAGAATAAATCAAAAGATTCTTGGAAATAAATGAGAATGAAGACACGAATTATCAGAATTTGTGGGGCACAGCAAAAGAGTTATTGAGAGGAATTTATACCTTTGCAAGCATTCATCAGGAAGGAAGGAAGAGCCTACATAAATAACTTAATATCACAGCTTAAAAAAATTGAACAGTTGGGGCAGAGCAACATCACAACAAGTAAGGCATTTGCCTTGCACAGGACTGACCCAAATTCGACCCTTGGCATCCCTTATGGTTCCCCAAGCCAGGGGCAATTTCTGAGTACTTAGCCAGGAGTAACCCCTGAGCATCAAATGGGTGTGGCCCCAAAAACAAACAAACAAAAAAAAAGAATTAGCTACAACAGTAACAGGTTTAAAATTTCTTCACCACCTTACTTGATGCTAAATTTTTTTTTCTTTTTAATTCCCCAGCTTTTACCATGCCTATGCAAAATAGCAACCACTTTTGTAAGGTGTTTTTGTTTGTTTGGTTTGGTTTGGTTTGGTTTATTTTAGGTCACACCGGGCGACACTCTGGGATTACTCCTGGCTCTATACTCAGAAATCGCTTTTGGCAGGCTAAAAGGACCCTATGAGATGCCGAGATTCTAACCACTGTCTTTCTGCATGCTAGGCAAATGCCCTATTTCCATGCTATCTCTTCGGCCACCCCACTTTTATAAGTTTTTTTTGTTTTTTGTTTTTGTTTTGGTTTTGGTTTTTGGGCCACACCCGGTGACGCTCAGGGGTTACTCCTGGCTATTTGCTCAGAAGTCGCTCCTGGCAGGCACGGGGGACCATATAGGGAGCCAGGGGATCGAACCGCAGTCTGTCCTAGGTTGGCGCAGGCAAGGCAGGCACCTTACCTCCAGCGCCACCGCCTGGCCCCCGGCTTTTATAAATTTTGATCTGGGTTTCCTGCTTCTTGCAGAGAACAATAGAACAAGACTTATGTACCGGGGCCAGGCGGTGGTGCTGGAGGTAAGGTACCTGCCTTGCCTGCGCTAACCTAGGACGGACTGAGGTTCGATCCCCCTGTTCCCCATATGGTCCCCCATGCCTGCCAGGAGCGACTTCTGAGCGAATAGCCAGGAGTAATCCCTGAGCGTCACCGGGTGTGACCCAAAAACCAAAAAAAAAAAAAAAAAAAAAAAAAAGAAGACTTATGTACCCCCTCTCAATTTTTAGAACAAAAAAAGGGGACATTATTAGATTACACCTTGTTTTACTTAAAACAAAGACCATCTCTGGTTCCTTTGTATCTGTTTGTTTACAATTTGGTTTTACCTTAAAATAGAGATTGTTGGGGCCCGGAGAGATAGCACAGCAGTGTTTGCCTTGCAAGCAGCCGATCCAGAACTTAAGGTGGTTGGTTCGAATCCCAGTGTCCCATATGGTCCCTCGTGCCTGCCAGGAGCTATTTCTGAGCAGATAGCCAGGAGTAACCCCTGAGCACTGCCGGGTGTGGCCCAAAAACCAAAAAAAAAAAAAAATAGAGATTGTTGGGTCCGGGCATTGGCGCTGGAGGTAAGGTGCCTGCCTTACCGTGCTAGCCTTGGACGGACTGCGGTTGGATCCCCCGTGCCCCATATGGTCCCCCAGGCCAGGGGCGACTTCTGAGCGCATAGCCAGGAGTAACCCCTGAGCGTCACTGGGTGTGGCCCAAAAACAAAAAAAAAGAAAAATAGAGATTGTTTTTTTCATGTAAACCTGAGTGGGATTGGTTCAGAAGAGTCTGAAATATTTGTCCTTACTCTGTCCTTACTGCCCCACCTGTGGTGGTCTCTGTACTCAATAAAAATGATAGTTCTGTGTGGGTGCCCCTGCCTGCAGGGACACCAATTAAGATGTGATTATTCAGGGCGGGAGAGATAGCATGGAGGTAAGGCATTTGCCTTTCTTTTTTTGTTGTTTTTTTGTTTTTTGGGCCACACCCAGTGACGCTCAGTGGTTACTCCTGGCTACGTGCTCAGAAGTGGTTCCTGGCTTGGGGGACCATATGGGAAACCGGGGAATCGAACCGTGGTCTGGTCCGTCCTAGGGTAGCACAGGCAAGGCAGGCACCTTACCTCCAGCGCCACTACCCGGCGGCATTTGTCTTTCATGCAGAAGGATGGTGGTTCGAATCCTGGCATCCCATGTGGTCCGCTGTGCCTGCAAGGGGCGATTTCTGAGTATAGAGCCAGGAGTAACCCCTGAGCGCTGCCGGGTGTGATCCCCCACAAAAAAAAAAAAAAAAAAAAAAAAAAGATGTGGTTATTCTTTCTTGGAGGGAGATCACACAAGCATAAAGACAAAGACAGACACGGAGACAGATAAAAGTGGGAAAAGGATTCCAGCCAAATCCGAATCCAATTCCAATTTATTGGAACTCAAGGCCGGGCTTATATACTTTTTCTGGGCACAGTTCTGCTCCTATCTATAGAACAGGCCAGATTGTCCAAATAACAGGACCTATTAGCAAGTGAGATGGAATGTGCAGGTAATGAGATCTGTTTCCATCAGGCCAGGATGCACTGATAATGGAACCTATCTCCGGCAGGTGGAATATACAGATAAGGAAATCTTAAATGTTTACATTTAATTCTCGAGGATACCTGCTTTGATTATGGCTCTCTGTTTGGTGTCCCTTAAGCCTTAAATCTTAAATGTTTACTTTTTTTTTTTTTTTTTGGTTTTTGGGCCACACCCGGTGACGCTCAGGGTTACTCCTGGCTATGCGCTCAGAAGTCGCTCCTGGCAGGCACTGGGGACCATATGGGAACCGGGGGATCGAACCACGGTCCGTCCTAGAGGTTAGCGCAGGCACCTTAGCACCAGCGCCACCGCCCGGCCCCTTAAATGTTTACTTTTAATTCTCAAGGCTGCCTGCTTTTTATTATGGCTCTGTGTTTGTTGCCCTAAAATCTTAAATGGTTGACATTCAAATCTCAAGGCTGCCTGCTTTTAGCAAAGTTCTATGCCTGTCACAAGGCCCTGAAGGGCCTTGAATTTTAGCTAGTAGTATTTTAGCTATTCGTATTCTGCCTGTTCTAAGGGGCTCCCTACAGTTCTGGCAGGCAGCTGGCTCTCCATATGAGCTAGATGATAGCCAGACTATACTTCATCCTCAACCTGGCTTGGATTATTTCATGTGTGATCCTGCTTTAGACTCATTCACCTTGGGCTGGAGATACAGTAGGTGGAGTGATTTTATACCACTCTTTGTCCTCAAAGAGGTGGGCTGTATTTGGGAGGCTTCAGGCCTGAAAGGGCTCCAGGGAATCATTCTTCCTATGCCCCACCATCTCCTCCAGGCACTTCTGGGAAGATTCCATCAACAAATAAATGTATGGGAACTGAAGCAATATCATAGCAAGTAGGACATTTCCCTTGCACACATCCCACTGGAATTCAATCCTCAGCATCCCATATGGTCTCCCAAATACTATCAGAAGTAATTCCTGAGCTCAGAGTCAGTAATAACCCCTGAACATTGTCAGATATGGCCCAAAATAAATAAATAAATTTGATAGTTACTTGTAATATTTTATCTGTAATTTTTTTTCAGATTTTATACATAAAATCCTCTTGTGTGCATGATTTGATGCTCCTTTTTTTTTTTTTGTTTTCGGTCTCCATATTTTCCATTTCCCTCTTTTTGTCTTTTTACACTACCTAAAACTTTCAATACAAAGTTTAATAGAGGAACCAGGGGTGTGGCTCAATGGTGGAACTCATATCTTGAATGCTAAGCTCAATTTCTGGCACTGCATGTTGCCCCAAGCACTGCCAGGAGTAGCCTCCACAACTATCAGGTGTGACTCTGAAAGAACAAATGTCTAATATAATTGAGACTATCAATTATTGTCTCATTCTTTATCGCAAGGTGGCCATTAAATATGATGTTGATTGACCAATAAATTTTCTTTGTTTGTTTTTTTTTGGGGGATACACCCAGTGATGCTCAGGGGTTACTCTAATTATGTTCTAAGAAATCGCTCCTGGCTCGGGGACCATATAGAACTCCGGAGATCGAACCTAGGTCCGTCCTGGGCAGCTGTGTGCAAATAAAACGCCCTACCACTATGCTATCACTATTGCCCCTGACCATCAAATTTTATGTAGATTGTATTCTTCAGGCTAAGGAACTTACTTTATTTTACTAATAATTTTATCATGAATTAATTTTATCATTCTTTTTTTTCTATATTTTTGAAATGATCACATTATTTTTCATGTTTATTCATGGAAAACTAGGTGTATCAGAGTTTTATCTGAATTTTTTTCTGGGTTACTGGGACTGCTCCTCCCTCTTCTCTTCTAAAAGTATGAACAACAAAAACAGGATATGTCCAGAGTTTCTGGAGGCAATCTCTTGCTACCTGGAAAGAACCTATGAGAAAAAAATATTATCAGTTCTGAGGAAGATCTGGAATGAGGAGGGAGTAGATCCCAAAAGGACTGCAGTGTATTCCACTAAATCTCTATGTTCCCCACACACATTAACTGACAATGACTCCCAAACATCGAACTAGAATTCCACTCAAACACTGTTTAAAACAAAACAAAAATATAATGGTGAGGAAATGAGAGACAAGGAATTACAGAAGAGGAGTCTAGAATGTGGCTTTCATGAAATTCTGGATGAGATATCAGTACTTCAGAAACATTTGAACTCTGAGGGTCAGAGAGAAATCCAATTGGTTAGGGACTTGCTTTACTTTCATTTTCTATTTTGATTTTGTTATGGGGCCACACAAGGCACTGCACAGGGGAATTTCTCCTGGCATTGCTCAGGAGGTCCATAGGGGATACTGGGGATTGAACCTAGGTCAGCTGCATGCAAGGCAAGTGTCTTATCAGCAATACTATTTCTCCAGCCCTGGGGTTTTGCATGAAGCTAATAGGTTCAATTCCTGGCACCCCATGTGGCCCCCTATGTATCACCAGGAGTGATCCCTGAGTGAAGAGTCATGAATAAACCTCGTGCACAATTGAGTATTGCACCCCCAAAATTTTTTTGAACTCCAAATCTAACATCACACCTTTCCCTGAATAACTAAGATATTGGACCAATTATTATTATTTTTTGCTTAAAGTTGATTGCAAAGAAACTATAGTTTAGATGTTCAAAGGACTAATCCTCAGCTATTAAAAAAATCAAGGCCAGGGATATAGTACAGCAGTTAGGGCATTAGCCTTGCATGTGACCAATTTAGATATGATTACCAACATCCTATATGATTCCCACCAAAGCTCTCCAGGAGTAATTTCTGAGTGCAGAACAAGGAATAACATCTGAGTACCTCAAAGTGTGCCCCTCTAATAAAAGTAAGAACAAAATCATGCAATTTTTCACTACGTGGATGAACCTGAGGGTATGTATCATGCAGAGTAAAGTCAGTGAATAAGGAACAAGACACAAAATGATCTCTTTTATATGTGGGATACAAAGGAGCACAGTAAGGGAATAACAAATGGCCCAAACCAACAAAATCCATAAACTGATCTACATAACTGAGTTTATTATGATGGGGAGATTGGGATGTGGAGGGAAGAAGAGAAGAGGGAGATTTCAAGGGGCTTTGAGACAATGGTAGAGGAAAACAGACACTCTACTGGAGATGCAGTGTTGCATATATGTTGCATGCATGAAACTCTATCACTGACTGTATTTTAAATCAGTGAGTAAGAGGAGATTTTTTTTTTTTAGATTTTGGGTCACACCCAGCAGTACTCAGGGGTTACTCCTGGCTCCATGCTCAGAAATTGCTCCTGGCAGGCACGGGGGACCATATGGGGCACCGGGATTCGAACCGATGACCTTTTGCATGAAAGGCAAACGTCTTACCTCCATGCAATCTCCCGGGCCCCAAGAGGAGATATTTTTAAAGTTAAGTGTCTTATTTATAGTTATTACTCTACTTTGAAGATTTTCCATGAAAATTGCAAAATACATGTCACAACAATATATTGTGAGCAATGGAGTCAATGAACAATTACAAATGAGCAATGGAGTCAGCATGATGTTTTTGTTTCCTTTTTTTTTTTCTTTCTTTCTGGTTTTTGGGTCACACCTGTGGCGCTCAGGATGACTCCTGGCTCTGTGTTCAGAAGTCACTCCTGGCAGGCTCAGGGAACCATATGGGATGGGCCACATGCAAGGCAAATACACTATCGATGTGCTTTCACTCTGGCCTCAGAATCAGCCTGATGTTAACACAAGACATTACAGCTGAAACATTGAAAGGAGTAGTTTTATTCAAACAGTCTGGGAAAGAGGTATATAAAACAACACAGACCAGTATCCAAGATACTATAACAGTAACCTTTATATTCACACACCAACTAGGTCCTACCTTAACACATCTATTTTGCAGACTTTTGTTTTGGTTTTGTTTTTGGGTCACATGCATTGATTCTCAGGGGTTACTCTTGGCTCTGCACTCAGAAATCACTCCTTGCAATGCTCGGGTTCATACGTGATGCCAAGAATCCTAGCTGCATGCAAGGCAAGCGATTATACTGTCACTATGGCCCACCATTTTCCAGAATTTAAATTATCCTAGCCTTTTGGAATGGATACTGAAAGAATTCATCCAACTTTCCTTTCAAACCACAGGTGAAAATTATTTTAGGAATCTTCGGATTATGACAGGTATAAGGAGAAACGAACCAAGAAAGCCAATTAAATAACTTTTTTAGGGTGAAGAGGAAAACTGATAATTTTGGGAACAATCATATTTCAAATGGAGAATTTGTTGTCATTGCTATGATTCTAATCTGAACTGATATTCAGTGTAGGTCTCAGCATAGTCTCAGGATCAGTCCTTAATTTCTCACAGATGTTTAAGACACAGGCTTAATGATGCCATAATCCATGCACTTGATGAGACATTCCCGCGCTGTCTGAACCACTACTGCCCTCTTCTCATCAGGCTCCTGTTTGCCCACTATAGTCAGGATCTCCAATAGTTCACTCTCCACCAGCTTCTTGGCCAACTCAACATCAGCTGCAAGCAGGTTGTAAGCAATAACGAGGCCCCGGTGTTGGACTGACAGCCGATCATGCAAACAAAGCCGCTGTAGGATCTCTAACCACTGGGTTGTCTAGAGAAAGACAAAAAGGTATGGTGCAGGGTTGGAGAGATAGCATGGAGGTAAGGTATTTGCCTTGCATGCAGAAGGACAGTGGTTCAAATCCCGGCATTCCATATGGTCTCCTGAGCCTGCCAGGAGTGATTTCTGAGCATAGAGACAGGGTAGTCCCTGAGCACTGCTGGGTGTGACCCCAAAACCAAAAAAAAATTATGGTACAGGGGGTGGCTGGTAGGACATTTGTCTTGCACAAAGCTGACCCAGAGTCAATCTCTTTTTTTTGGGGGGGGCCACACCCAGTGACGCTCAGGGGTTACTCCTGGCTATGCACTCAGAAGTCGCTCCTGGCTTGGGAGACCATATGGGAAACCGGGGGATCGAACTGCGGTCCATCCTAGGCTAGAGCAGGCAAGGCAGGCACCTTACCTCCAGCGCCAGCACCCAGCCCCCTTCAATCTCTTAACACCCTTTCTATGCCCCCAATTCCAGCAGGAGTTATCCCTGAGCAGAGTCAAAAGTAAAGCCTGAAAACTGCCAGGTGTGGTCCCAAAACCAAATATGTAACAAGATCTGAAGAAATCAGTGGGGTATGAAAGACATAAAATGAAAGATTTTAGACCAGATCAGCAGAAAGCCTGGGCCAGGTCTAGATTCTGGGCTCTGAACAGGCAAGTGCATCTGCTTATCTGTATTTGTTTTTTTTTTTACATGAAGATTTCAAAAGTTTTCATTTTTTATACTTTACAGCCTTCTTTATATATATGTATATATATATATCCTTATCTATATTAGGCATTAATATGTTCACTTGAGCTCCTGAGCACTAGCTGAGGGATATTCACTCAACTTCTTGCTAGAACTAAGACAGGAATTAGGGAACTAAAAGGAACTTGGAATGTTTCTATCCTTTTCACTTTATGAGTAGAGGGACTGAAGTCCAGGCAGGGGAAATAATTGAACTAAGGCCACAAATAAAATAAAATAAATAAAAGAGGATAAATATCCACCCATTTCCATCTTGGGAAGCAATGGGACATGTCTGGGTGAAGGGATTACTAGCATGTTCAGAAAGGAAGATTCTAACACTGGGCATCTGGGCAATGCCTGCTTCTGTCAACCCAAGTACCTTTTGACACCTGAGTTTCAGACATGTGTTTCACCAGCTTTCACTTTAATGGGAATCCACTCTGAAGTGTGTCTTTTCTAAAACATTCCTCTAGTATCACAAATGAAGAAGTAGCTCAGAGTACAGGGAGAGCAGGGGCCTTGACAACTCTGATCAACCTAAAAGACTAGAACCAGGAGTCTGGATGCTTTTGGGAAAATAAACAAGACGCATCTTGGCAGTAGAATAAATAGAGATCATAATTTTGGAGTGAGAGTCAAGCACTTAGACCCAGCTTAGCCATGGATTAACAGCATGCCTTTTATGCACAGGAATTTCTACTACAGAAAAAGGAAAGTTTGGGGCCAGAGAGATAGCATGGAGGTAAGGCGTTTGCCTTTCATGCAGAAGGTCATTGGTTCGAATCCCAGCATCCCATATGGTCCCCCAAGCCTGCCAGGAGCAATTTCTGAGCATGGAGCCAGGAGTATCTCCTGAGCACTGCCAGGTGTGACCCAAAAGTCACAAAAGAGAGAAAGAAAAAGAAAGAAAGAGAAAGAAAGAGAAAGAAAAGAAAGAAAGGAAGGAAGGAAGGAAGGAAGGAAGGAAGAAAGAAAGAAAGAAAGAAAGAAAGAAAGAAAGAAAGAAAG
>PVKC010042717.1:0-11902 GCA_004027635.1 Crocidura indochinensis | reverse complement strand
AAAATAAATATTCCAGTCGGTCACGAATTTAATACAGAAATAGTTTTGTTGATATTATAATATTCATTTAAATATATGATTCCATGAAAATAAATATGTAATGTTTTGAAAAAATTGATTTCATCTATTTTTTTAATAAAATCTTTATTGAAGCACTATGATTACAAACATGATTATAGTTGGGTTTAAGTCATAAACACATAGGTGCACATATGTATATAATACAAATAAAATTTATAAAATGTTTAATGCAGGTTTGTATTCTAAATCATTTTGTTCTTTTTTGTTTTGTTTTGGGGTCACACTTGCAGTGCTCTGGGATTACTCCATACTCTGCAATCAGAAATTGCTCTTGGTAGGCTCAGGGACCATATGGGAGGCCTGGGTTCAACCGTGTACAAGGCAAATGCCTTACCTTCTGTGGAATCACTACGGCTGCAATCATTTTGTTCTTTATATGATTTATCTATGTATGAATTATATAAGTGTAAATAATTACTAAATATTTTGTGGACATAATTATATATAAACCACATAGATACACTGAGATACAATATATAAATGACATAATATGAAACCCTTAGTGGTCACTAACAAATATTTGTGACATTACAACACAGTTTACTACATTAATTATTTTCAATCTAATGATGTACTGTAGCAGTCTAGTTTTAGATGCTAATGTAAGTTACCATTCCTCCTTTATAAGGGGGTGGGGGTCACACGCGGTGGTGCTCAGAGATTACTTTTGGCTCTATGCTCAGAAATCGCTCCTGGCTAGCTTTGGGAACCATATACAATGCCAGGATTTAAGCCACTGTTTGTCCTGGGTCAGCTGCATGCATGGCAAAAGGCCTACTACTACTGTGCTATCTCTCCGGCCCACTTCAGTTCCTCCTTTGTAATGATTGAAAATTCATATTTTGGGGGCCGGGCGGTAGCGCTGGAGGTAAGGTGCCTTCCTTGCCTGCGCTAGCCTTGGATGGACCACGATTCGATCCCCCGGTTTCCCATATGGATCCCCAAGCCAGGAGCGACTTCTGAGCGCATAGCCAGGAGTAACCCCTGAGCGTCAGCGGGTGTGGCCCAAAAACAAAAAAAAAAAAAGAAAAGAAAATTTATATTTTGGATTTCTATCAGATATTTTCATAAGCACTAGTTAATGCCACATTACAAAGGGATCAACTAACTCATAATTTGAAGGAGTTAATTTTATTTTAAGCATGCCATTGACCAGTAATCAACCATCAAATGGGATCTCCCTGATTTATGGGTCACTCAATGGTTGAAAGTGAAAGATCTCTGTTTTCAAAATGACTTATTTGAATGGGAAAACAATCTAGCAAACAAGATTCACATTTACTTTCTGCTTGCTGTTACTCTATCAAAGTTTTACATGTTACTAAAACTGCTTGGAGTGTTAATGATATAACATTCTCTTGGATTTTATGTGCAAACTACATAAACACAAGAGAACTTGTTTTTATAGTCTCTTCTCTGGATTAAACAGACACTTATAGATATTAAAATTGTTTCGCTAAGTGAACCTTGCAAGTTACCATAATAATTCTTTTCAGAAAAAAGAAAATTTCACAAGATAATTTTAACGTTAAGCTTTAGAAATGCTTCTATGACAATGTTGATTACATTTTTGGATAAAGTATTTATAGATTTATTGCCATAAAGGCTGCAGATATAAATTCTCCATTCATAGCTATTTCCTTCATATTAAGGATCTTTTCAGACATTGTAGCTTGTGTAAGCTCACTTTAAATGAAGTTCTACTGATTATTCTATTCATACACTAAAGAACATATTCTACTTTGTTCTACACAGTACACTCTGCATGAGAATCTCTGGCAGTATAATATGACTTATCTTAGAGAAATAACAAATGGCATTTCACATTCAATTCTTCAAAGTTTTATGGCATTCAGTTTAAAATATTTTAGAAGCTATTGGATAGAAGTTAAAGTGTCACTTTAGATAGTTTGCAGCTTTTTAACATTGATAGCTTTTAATGTGACTTTTCTTTATTTTATTTTATTGTGTCCATTAATAAGCTTTTATTTTTTCTTCCTGTGACCATAAGCACTATCTTCTATTAGACATTTTTTCTACATAGACTCTTATATAAAATTAATAATAATTTTGCTTTTGATTCTCATTGTCTAAAATAGTGAAATGTTATTCAAGCTATATTCTATTAAACTCAATTAGTGCAACTGAAGACACAAAAAGAATAGAGCCAAATTTTAAAGCAGTCTAAATATAAACTATTATTAAAGACATTTGTTACTTTGCTAGGTCTTTTAACATTTCTAGATTTACAACCCCTAATTTATTGTTCTCCTTTCAGGGAATTACAAACACCATGTCCAGTACATGATATTTAGAATGGTGTCACAATAACTGGACATTCCTCCTGCACAATTGTATCTGAACTAGATAGCAGTCATGCAGTCTGTCCTACAAAACTTTCAAAATCAACTAAGTTTAGCAGAATATAATAATGCAATCTTTTTTCAACTGGAAGTGGTTTCTTATTTCAATTAATTAGAAATAACCTGAATTTCAAAGTGAAGGTCTTAAAAGTTATGTTGGCATCTTAAAAATGTTAATAATTTTTTCATTCAATTTTTGACTACCTCCTATTACTGCTTCTATTCAATGAAAGTATATATGAAAGGACTATGGCAAAACAAAGAATGTGTGCAAAACAAACTCTCAGACTATATTCATGCTTCAGCATACTATCACCTCAAACTATAAAAAGTCAGTCTTTTGTGTATTTGTTTTATTTTTATTCCTTTTATGACTAACTTCTGGCTAAATCAATGTTTGTATTTGATGAAACAGTATCACACAGGTAATGTGTTTTCATAATGACAGGGCTAATTGGATTTCCTCCCAACCATGAATGGTTCTCTTTTTCATTTACTAACAATCTGCTAAGTGTTGGAACCAAATGTGCTGCCCACCTAATAGTAACAGCACAATAAAACCACATTTATAATACTGTTGTTTTCCTTCTCCACTGATGGCAGCCAACTAGATGAGGAAGATCCAGTCCAAACTCATTTTCACTGTTATTGTGCCTTTGTAATGTCTTTGTAGTATAAAGCATAACAAAGGCTTACAAATCATGCCTCTCTTCAAAATTAGTGATAGTTGATCTTTATGAGAATGAAAGAAAAGGTCACTAATTTAGCCACAGCAAAAGTGGAAAGTTATTTTTTAAAAAAAAGCTAGCACACAATAAAAAATAAATAAATAAAGCTACCAAAATGCTAAATAACTTAGGTTTTAAAATTCTTTTCTGGTTTTCTATTTTTTTCATCTAATTCTTCTCTTTCTTTACCCATCACTTCTCTATTGCCACTTTTCTGTTAACATGAAATGGTTTAGAAGAATCTTTAATAAAATGTTTTCCATTGAAGTTTCAATAAATATGTTAAAATTTGTCTCTTGAACTTAAGCAAATATAATTACAAGAATTAAGAAAAAACTATTATGTTCATGGAGTATTACATATATACATGGTCTATATTCTAGATACTTCAGAATAGTGCTATTATTCTGTGTTTATCTTTCATCTTCTGGCTTACTTTATTTAACATAATATTTTGTAGATCCATCCAACTTGCTGCAAAGTCTATGATTGTATCATTTCTAACTGCTATGTAGTATTCCACTGTTTATAAATATCACATCTTCATCACGACAAAAGGAACTTGAAGAGAGTAAATTAACATGTATGGAGTATGTAGCTACTTCCATGACAGTATACTTCAAGGGTGGATAAATCCTGTATCTATTAGGCCAAGGGAATTCCCTTTCTAATTTCTCCAATATTTACTGTGCCAATGCAGAAAAAAAATAAAAAAGAAGAAGCAGCACAAAATAATTTCTTTGGTTTTGTTATTGCTGTTGCTATTGTTGTTTTCATTTTCTGTGCTTTGTCTTGTTTTTACTTCAGGACTGTGGTTATTGTGTGGTGGTTGTCTTTATTGCTGTGGTTCTTTTTGGATTTTTTTGTTTGATTTTCCTTTTTGTATTGTTTGTTTCTCTTCCATTTCCCTTTCTTTTCTCAAATTAATATTTATAGCCTTTAGAAGGACTCCACCCATTTTTTGCTTGTTTGATTTTTACCTCATTTTATTTTTTCTTTTGTTCAAACAGAACCACATAACTTGAATTGTCTTGTTCCGCCTCTCAAATTGAGGGGGATATAATAGAGGGTACCAAGACCAAACAGTTGTATGATCACTAAGTAGTAATAAAAATGATAGGACTGGGGGCCGGGCGGTGGCGCTGGAGATAAGGTGCCTGCGCTAACCTAGGACGGACCACGGTTTGATCCCCCGGTTCCCCATATGGTCCCCCCTGCCTGCCAGGAGTGACTTCTGAGCGAATAGCTAGGAGTTACCCCTGAGCGTCACCGGGTGTGGCCCAAAAACAAAAACAAATAAAATAATGATAGGACTTAAATACCTAACCCAAAGCCAACAACAACAGAATCGATACCCAATGTACAACAAGCTAGACTCATAGGGGACCAATTATACTAGCAGCCCTTGGGGTAAGGAAGGGGGATATGGAATGCATGCTGGGAACGTGTGGTGGGAGTGGAGGGAGGGCACTTTTGGTCCTGGGAATTCCCCTGATTCAATAACAATATGTACCTAAAATATTACTGTGAAAGATATGTAATCAACTTTGATCAAAAATAAAAATTATTATTATAAAATGTCTATTTTGTTGAGTGAAATAAGTCAGAGGGAGAGAGATAGACACAGAATAGTCTCACTCATCTATGGGTTTTAAGAAAAAATAAAGATATTATTATAATAAGGCCCAGAGACAATAAAGTTAAGGACTTGAAGGGCTGGAAGGACTGGCTCATAATTTGAAGCTCACCACAAAAGTGGTGAATGGGGTTAGGGCATTAACTACACTAACAACTAGCATGACAATGCAAAAGAATGAGAGAAGTAGAATGCCTACTTAGAATGTGTCTAATACAGGCAGGGGGGAAGCATTGGTGGTAAGAATGTTGCACTGGTAAAGGGGGTATTCTATTTGTGACTGAAACCCAACGACAAACAAGCTTGTAATCATGGTGCTTAAATAAAGATTTATAAAAATAAAAAGAAAGAAAGAAAAATATAATTAAATTATAGGAAAACAAAATAATTTGATAGACATACTAATAGCTATAAAAATAAATAAAAGAGAGGCAGAGTAGTGGCCTTGTTCTCCTCTCTTCCCTTCTGTGTACTAGAATGACCCTCCTCCGAGCATGAGGCCCGCCATTTCTTCCTGACGAAAGGAACATCACGCCCTCTATTAAGTTGCAGAGTTCTGATGGAGAGGTACGTGAAGTTGATGTGGAAATTGCCAGTCTGTTACTATTCAAGCCATGTTGGAAGATTTGGGAATGGATGATGAAGGAGGTGATGACTCATCTCCTCTCCCAAATGTTAATGCAGCAATATTAAAAAAAGGTTATTCAGGGACCCGGGAGATAGCATGGAGGTAAGGAGTTTGCCTTTCATGCAAAAGGTCATCAGTTGGAATCCCGGTGCCCCATATGGTCCCCGGTGCCTGCCAGGAGCAATTTCTGAGCATGGAGCCAGGAGTAATCCCTGAGCACTGCCGGGTGTGACCCAAAAACCAAAAACCAAAAAAAAAAAAAAAAGGTTATTCAGTGGTGCACCCACCACAAAGATGACCCCCCTCCCCTTGAGGATGATGAGAACAAAGAAAAGCAAACAAATGATATCCCTGTTTGGAACCAAGAATTATTGAAAGAGGACCAAGGAACAC
Source organism: Crocidura indochinensis (assembly GCA_004027635.1). Lineage (NCBI taxonomy): Eukaryota > Metazoa > Chordata > Mammalia > Eulipotyphla > Soricidae > Crocidura > Crocidura indochinensis. The sequence continues at coordinate 6,073 of PVKC010042717.1, read as the reverse complement.
TTTTGGAACTGATTCTGGGTGCAAGCTGCTTAGACATCAAAGGTTTCTTGATGTTACATGCAAGACTGCTGCCAATATGATGAAGAGGAAAACAGATGAGGAGATTCATAAGATCTTCCATATCAAAAATGACTCTACTGAAGAAGAGGAAAACCAGGTACGCAAAGAGAACCGGTGATGTGAAGAGAAGTGAAAGGCTCTGCCTGACCCTGTAACACTGTCAGAATTGTTCCAAGTACTAGTTGCACAGCTCTGTTTCTGATTGCTAATATTAGACAAACTAGAAAAACGCAGCAGCACATCAGTTGGATTGTCCTCCTAGTTTGTGTAGATTCCATGTCTATGGTTTAAGTTCTTTCTCATGATCAAAAGTTTGCCTCCCCACATTACTTTTTTGCTCTGAGTAAAACAGGTGGATTCTCAATAGAAAGTGGCCTTTTGGACTTCTCTCCTTTTCCTAAAGCATTTTCTGCCTACTTATTTTCTTAAAATTAGTGATCTATTAAAAGTTGATGTGAATAAAAACAACTTGCAAAAAGTTTTCTGAAATAGAAAAAAAAGAGTCAAAATATTTTTCCAGTAAATTTCATGGACAATACTGAATCAAGCACGTGTATGTTTTTATTCCAAAAAGGTAATAATCATATATGGAAGTAGTTTCAGTAGTTTAATTTTCAAATTATGCAATAGAAGTAAATCTACATTTGCATATCTGTATATAAATTATAAAATAATTAACATAGCAATCTGTTAATGGACATGTCTGTCACTCCTTTTTGAAATAAGAAGATAAAAATATTTTCTTTATTAGAAAACTTAACTATAATAATGTCGCTAACAAGTTTAATATATATCCTCATAGCAAATTTCCAGCTCATAATACAATATTGCTGATTATACCACATACTGTAACTAGATCATCAGACATTTCATCTTAATTAACTTATACTTTTTAGATCTTGATAGCTATTCTCCTATGGTCCCTTTGTCCTTGCCAATTACCATTCACAATGCCTTATTTCTGAGATTCCTTACTTTTTCTTTCTGAGATCTGAGGAATTTTAGTTTTTATGGTGTAATGAGAGTAATGCTTTTAATATTGATTTTATTTCAAATGATTCATTTAATGACCCAACTTCATATAATACATTTTCTCAATTAAAAAATGTTAAATTGATATGATTAAAAATGAATACAAAATAACAAAATTAATATCCATATACAAACATATATTGGGTTCCCAGAAGCTTATGTAAGACTTAATGCACAAATATCACAGATCCTTTTCTGTAGGCTTTTTCCATAGCTAATTCATACTCCTCAAATGAGAAGGGGTTCCCCTCTTTTGCTATTAAATTAGCACATATGAGCAGAGATAGGCAAGAAGACTCCATACACATATCAATATTACTTGAAGTGAAAGACTATTGTGTCATTTTTAGTTAATATTTTACAAATATGTGAAAACATTCATCAAATATGTAACTGATTTTCTGTATTGTTCTGGAGAATCAGCTGTCAGTTTTATTAACATTTCTCTGTAAGTAATTTACTTTTTATCACTGGTTTTAGAATCTTTTATACAATATAATCACCATTTTTTAATTTTCTTTGTAACTAGTACTTATTTGCCTTTATGAATTGCATGTTGTATTATTTGGTAATTATGAAAAAATATTTGTTTTCCTTCCCATCTTCTCTCCATTTGAAATTTATATCATATGTATATTTTATAGTATCCCTTTGTCCCATTTTTTTGTGGTTTTTGGGTCACACCCAGCAGTGCTCATGGGTTACTCCTGGTTCCATGCTCAGAAATTGCTCCTGGCAGGCACGGGGGACCATATGGGGCATCAGGATTCGAACAGATGACCTTTTGCATGATAGGCAAACGCCCTACCTCCATGCTATCTCCCAGGTCCCTCTTTGTCCCATTTTTATCCTCATGTATGTATGTATGTATGTTACATCTGTTTCTCTATAACTAAAAAAACTATTAATTTGCCTATAAAATTTTTAATCATTTTCTCTTTAAGTTCATATAAAAATAAAACCTTTATTTTTATTAATGACTTGGTATATGGATCATGTACTTAATTCACTCTATTTAAGCAATCCAACACAATTTTAAAAATGCAATGCTTTTTTAATAGTTATTTGTGAAATAAAATGTTTTCAATTAAAATAAAAATGTGGTTTTTATATAATTTTGAAGTATGTGGCCAACCAGCAAATTAAAAATAGCATTCAGATATGAAATGCACATTTTGTCACATAGAATGCTATAAAGTATTTTGAATATCAGAAATGATAATATATTTTCAAAATATGAAGTTTTCATAGAAATAAATTATTTAAATTAAGTGGTCCTTTAAAATAATAATAATTTAAAAATAGGTTTTGCTAATTTATTCGTCCATTCATTCTCTCACTTGAAAATAATACTGACTGCTTTCAGTTGATACCCCAAAGCAATGCAACATGTTTTATAACAGATGTTTTATTGCCTGGCACTTTACAAAGCTCATTCATCCAAAATACTATAATATGCCCCCAACCCAACTACTACTGAAAATAAAACAGCAAGCATTGTAAGGCAACCCCAAAACAAAACCAAAAAGTCATTTGGGAGCTTAGGAACTCTTTTGTTCTTAAGTTTCTCCACATGATATGCTTTCTCTTTCTTAATTAAACTTTGGTCTTAAAAATTGAAAATTGTGAGGTTTTGTTCTTCTGCTTTTCCTTTGCACCAGTGCATTCACCTCATCAAAAATCATGACTGTGCATAATATAACTTGTACAATATCACTTGTTTGACCTTTCCTGAGATTTGATTAATATTTATCACAGATCTCTATAAGTCTTAACATAATGACAGAGGGTGGACACATAAGAGAAAAATTTATTCTATTTTACTGTGTAAAATTCTTTTCTTTTGTAAAGATTAGTTCTGACTATGTATCTGTCTATCTTCAGTGTTAATCCATGGTTTATAAGTATAAAAGCTTCCAGTGTCCAGACATTGAAAGTAGCTAATCAATAGAGGAGGAAACAGTGCCTAGAAATACAATAATAATAAAGGAGGAAACAGATAAAAATAATTTCACAATAAGCACAAAGAAAACTAATTTTGCTTTCTTATAAGAAAGATCAATATTTGTAATACAATGGGTGTTTAATTAAAATCTGTTTAACTGGATCTTGTTTATATAAAAGTTCATAATTTAGAGGAATTTTTCCACAAAAATACATTTTTGTATTCACTTTACAGAATATTTAAAAGATTTTTTTATAAAATGTACCAATATTTAACTTCAATGCCATATCTTTCTATTTGCTCCGTTGTTTCATGGTTCTAAAATAGTTTATATCTACAGTAGCCACAAAGTGTAGTTCACCAATTTCTTTCCCTATGTTTGTTATTTTTTTTTCTCAAAACATTAATGTCTATTTCTGAAATGTAGCAAAACAAATTTTCAAAGTTTCTCTGATGTTGTGTTACATTCTGATAAAATATTTAAACCTAAAAATAAAAGGCATTATATGTAAAATTATTGCACATTTTATTTCAGGATAAATTAATGAAGGAAAGCAATGTCTTACTTTTTTCGGAAAAAAGATAAAAAGATAAAAGATAAAAGAGACCAATCTATTATTAAAATAGTATATAAATATTTTTCTTTGTGATGCTTTAAATGCTCCACTTTCAAGTAAGTATTGAGGGAGGAACAAGAGAAGGAAACAGTAGTCACTTTTATTTTGTCTAATCATGGGAGGATAATGGTTTTGTGTTCAAGCTCCAAAAGATTTATCTTTATTCTAAAGCTGTGACTATTCTTGGAGCAAATGATGTCAAAAGAAATGTACAAATAATGCTTTTGGTCTGAATAATAGTCAAAAAATGATAAAGCTTCAAATATATAATGCTGTGTTTGCCTAAATATGTGCTTTAGTCTATCCTATCTTATGCCCCAGTAAGAACTTCTAGAATAATATAATGTCTCCAATCGGCAATAGATTAACCTACATTAGAAGAGCCTGATAATTTTGATTGTTTTTATAATAATTAATAGAAAGTAGTCACCAAATTTTATCTGGTTATTGAGATAGATCATTCTTACTTTTGACGCTTTGAGTTACTAACCTATAGTAGAAGATAAAAGTCCTGCAGAAAGTTACTTGTGAATATCTAAGAGAAATAGGAGAATTCAGGCAGCAGTGAAAATGATAACATGAAAAGGAGGATTAACTCATGTTTATTTTCTATAGCATCATCATAGGCCTAAAAAAATCCCAATATTCACCAGGAATAAAATCATACTAAAATTATAAACACATGTTATGATAATCCGAACCTAATTATTTTTTCCTTTGTCCATTTTTACTTGTTTTTCTTTTTTTTAAATTTTTTTCTTTATTTAAACATCCTGATTACATATACGATTGTGATTAGGTTTCAGTCATGTAAAGAACACCCCCTTCACCAGTGCAACATTCCCACCACCAAAGTTATTAATCTTGATTGCACAAAAAAAAAATTCTCAAAGATTTTATTAAAAATATTCTTATATTAACTTCACTTTAGTTAAACTAAAGTAAGACATTATTCAGTGAAGTCTAGGACCAGTAAGAGGAAGTAATATAATCTCATGCCACAGAGACACATCAGAAAGAACAATAACAATCAGTGTGGCAGGAATATGGGAAGAAAGGAACTCTGAATAACTGCTGGTGCGAATGCCGTCTAGTCCAGCCTTTATGGAAAATAATATGGAGACTCCTCAAAAAATTGGAAATTGAGCTCCCATGTTATTCAACTTTACCACTCCTAAGGATATATTCTAGGAACACAAAAACACAACACAAAATGGTCTTCTGCACACCTATATTCATTGCAGCACTATTTACAATAGCCAGAATATGAAAATAACCCAGATGTCTGACAATGAATGAGTGCCTAAAGAAGGCTAAAGAAACTGTGGTATAACTGAATACTATGAAGCCATCAAAAATAAATAAATAAATAAAGTCATGAAATTTTCTTACACATGGATGGACATTGAAACTATTATGCTGAATAAAATAAGTCAGAGGTAGAGACATAGACAAAGAATAGTTTCACTCATTTATGGGTTTTAAGAAAAATATAAGATATTATTGTAACAAAACCTAGAGATAATAGAGATGAGGGTTGGAAGGACTGGCCCATGGTATGAAGGTTGCCACAAAGAGTGGTGAGTTCAGTTAGAGAAATAAGTACATTGACAACTACCATGACAATGGTAGTGAGTGAAAGAAATAGGTTACCTGTCTGAAATACAGGCAGGGATTGGGGAAGAAGGGAGATGGGGAGCATTGGTGGTGAAAAAGTTGCACTGGTGAAGGGTGTTGTTCTGTTTTTTTTATAATTAAAATCCAACTGCAAACATGTTTGTAATCATGTGCCTAAATAAAGATATTAATTTAGAAAAAGAAAGTGATATATATCCTGTTTTAACTAGAGATCTTTCCACTATCTTCTCAAGATATTTCTATATAAAGTGATTTTAGTAAAAGTTTGCATTTATAATTTGGATATTTTTGCTGATTCGGTATTCCTTTAGGGTTTATATAAATTTGTTTATTTTCTATTTTTGCTTGCTTTTATGCTTGTGTGTGTGTTTTACTACATCCGGTGGTGCTCAAGGCTTAATTCAGGTTGTACAGATATTACTTTCCTGGGAAACTCAAGAAAACATATGGACACACGTGGTGATGGACATTAAAATCAGGTTGGTTGCTTGCATGAAAAAGGCCCTACCCTTATATTCTCTCTCGTTCTTTCTCTCTCACATCCCTTATTTGTTTCTAAAGTTGAACAAAAATCTAATTTTTTAAAAAAGAAATTTTAAAAAGTCTTTTATCCACAAAAGACCTTGAAAATGATGATCTTTTTTTTTAAATAAAATTTTTATTTTTAAATATGTTGGGTTACATAACGTTGGCAATCATATTTTAGGTACAAATTAACATAAAATCAGGGGAACTCCCATCACCAAAAAGTCCTCAGTCCACCTCAGTTCCGATCATAGTT
>PVKC010042716.1:0-11906 GCA_004027635.1 Crocidura indochinensis | reverse complement strand
TATTTCAGCCACTGTCTCTCTTTCAGCTGCTTTTTCCAGGTTTCCTAACTGGCTTCATGCTCACTAACTTCCTTTGCTGATGCTATTGCTGCTGCTTCTTTGATGATGATCAATTGCTAATGTTGAATCTGATGCTGAATTGGTGATACTGAATCTGATGCTGTATCTCTGATGATGATGCCTCTCATACACTTCTCTCTCTAACTCTCTTTCTTACCCCCTCTCTCTCCCCCATGCAAGACTCCTCTACTTGCCCATTCCTGGTGTGGGCAGTTCTGATCATTCAGGTGGGATAAATAAGAAGTTGGGGGGAGGGGATTCCTTCCCAAACGATTCCTTACTATTTTTTTCTTTATATATTACGCATGAGAGAATTCATTCTATATCTGAACCCTCCTTCTAGTTGACTTAACTTGATACTACTATTATTTATCCGTGTAGCAGCAAATCATATGATTTCATATTTTCTTTTTTCTTTTTCTTTTTCTTCTTTTTTGGCCACTCCCGCTGGTGCTCAGGGGTTACTCCTGGCTATCTACTCAGAAATCGCTCCTGGCAGGCACGGGGGACCATATGGGACACCGGGATTCGAACCAACCACCTTAGGTTCTGGATCGGCTGCTTGCAAGGCAAACACCGCTGTGCTTTCTGTATCTCTAGCATAGTAGTACGTCATTCATCTCTTCTGGTACACATAATTTCTAGATTTTGGCTATTGTGGACAGTGCTGCAATGAACACAGGAGAACATGTCTTAAGAGAGTTTTTAGGCTTTTGAGACAGATGAAAAATAGTAAGATTTCTGGGTCACCTGACCATCATATTTTCTTTAACATAGTAGCTAGTTAAGCCATCAAGATAAACGGTCATTCTGGAACTGCCAGTCTACATTCCATTTGTGGAGGAGTTGCAGAATTAAACACTGACCTGAAATACTTAGCTGATTCACTTATTTTTCCTTGACTGTGTCAAATAGAGAACCTTATGGTTATCTCCTGTATATTGTTACCTGTGGTGGTAAAATGGTATACATTTTCCAATCTTTATGGGAAACCTTCATTATTATTGATATTGGATAATTTTTCAACATAAAAGTTTCTTTTCTTTCTAGTTTTCTCATGGCAATATGAACCATTACTAAAGAAGTACTGATACTAATATTCCTCTGAGATATTTTTAAATTTTAATCTCTTTCTATGGACTTTAGCTCTGTAGCAATAGTGATTGGGCACCTCCAAGAGAGCAGCTAGCAATGGCGCAGGGTTCATGTGGTGCCAGAGACCAAACAAGCTTTGACCACCTGCAAGAAATATGCATTGAATTCTATTCTTTCTTTCTAATACAATAAAATTTTTATATTTTCCAGTTGCCATTGCATATGTTGATACTAGTAGACTCTACTGTTTCACTGAAGATTTGCTTTCAGACATAATTAGAGCACAAACTTTAGAAAGTTGTCCCCAGGACAAGGGAAAATAATGTAAATAATGAAACCAGAATAGTATAAACCTATTGCTTTAGTCCTTATGTTTGCTTTAGTAATTAAATACACTTTTCTTTTTCCTTTTTTTCTGTTGGGACTTGCCCAGTAATACTCAGGAGTTACTCTTCACTTTGTTCTCAAGAATTACTCCTGTCAGGGGCTGGAGAGATAGCACAGTGGTAGGGCCTTTGCCTTTCACAAGACGGATCCAGGACATACTTCAGGTAAGTATCCCATATGATCTTCCAAGCCAGGAGCTATTTCTGAGCACATAGCCAGGAATAACCCCTGAATGTCACTGGTTGTGGCCCAAAAGTCAAAAAAAAAAAAAAAAAGAATAACTCCTGTTAGTGTTCAAATATCAAAGGTCAAACTGGGGTAGGCAACATACAAGGCATACTCACTGTACTCACTCTACTCTCTGCCCCCACCCCCAATTAACTTTTCTTTTTTATTGGATGTCGTGAATTATAATAGTTTTAATATTGTTTGAGATTTATTATAAAATTTCCTCATGTCCTCCACCAAAATCATTTCTTTTTGTTTTTGAGTAATACCTGGTGATGTTCAGGTATTGTTCTAGTTCTGCACTAAGAAATCACTCCTGATAAGCTCAGGAGATGATATGGGACACTGAAAATTGAGCCCAGACAGCTGCGTGTAAGGCTATCATTCTGGCCTTCAGAATGTTTCTTAATTTACACTTTTTATTTCCTATTTTCTCTCAAACAAATTCTTTTTTTTTTCTTTCTGGCAGTGCCAGGGGTTAATGTAAGGTCTCAAATGAAGGATTTATGAATTTAAGGCATATAACCAGGCCCCATCTTCAGTCCATAACATAAAAAACATTTTTGTTGTTGTTGTTTTGGGGAATTTTTTTTTTGGCCACACCGGTGAAGCTCAGGGATTACTTCTGGCTCTGCACTCAGAAATCGCTCCTGGCTTGGGGAATCACATGGGAACTGGGGATTGAACCCAGGTTTGCCCTGAGTCAGCGTACAAGGCAAACACCCTACCACTGTGGTATTGCTCTGGCCCCAACACAAATTATTTTGAGGAAAATTCGAATTTAGATTATGCTATCATCTATTAACCAATATTTATGGTTGCTAAGAAGACAGAAATAGAGATAAATCATTGGATATGTTTGAAAACTGCTAGCATATATATTGGGTATCCTGGTTTGATCATATTTTAAAGCAATTTGAAATTCTATAGAACTATGCTCAGCCTCAGTAAATATCTCAAAAATAGCACCAGTTACTTCTGGCTCTGCACTCATCTATACTGGAATTGATTTACTTAATTAATCAACTAATTAAAAGTTCATTAATTTAAATTAATTAAAAATATAAAGCGATATTTTGGCACTGAAATTTCATAGTTTCATGATACATTGTTTCTCATGGTAAATATGAAAACCTTTAATACATAGCTGAGTTAGCTCTTTTTATCTATTTCCTAACTTGATGCCAATTATATATTTTCAGATTTCTAAACTTCCTGGTGAAAAGAGTGTTAAATTCTGAGTTTTTAACAATATTTTCTCCCTTTCATAAAAATTATAGACCAAAATGCTGTGAGAATTTTCACACAAATAATTCTCAAGGCAGTCATATATGCCAGGAATCGTTCATGATGGTAGAGAAATAACAATGTGTGAAGATGATAATTTAAAAATATTAGCTTAACTATATAACTTAGTACCTCCTAAAATGCTTATTTTCACTAATCTCTGGTTTTATAAAGAGGACATAATTTCATGGATGCATTTCTGTCAATTTTGCAGAATTCAATGTACAACTTTATGATGATATTGCAATTTTGACATACTGCAGCCTAATAATAGCTATTTTAGCAACATGGAAAAATCTATAAACAATATTTAAATGATTTCACACTTTCATGAAATGTATGTCAATGTATAAATTAGTTTGATCAGTATAATCATTTTCCCGAGTTTCTATGTGTCTGAGAAATTAATGTTTTATTAGACTGTAATCTTAAAAGATACCTGACTATTTTAATTTAAAATATTTTCTTTACAAAAGTACTGTGCTTTTTAATACTGTGACTAATAAAGTTTCAGAATATAGTGTTCTAGCACCACATCCTCCACCAAAATCAGTGTCCATCCACTTACGTCTTAGGGTCCCCTCTTAAACCCACCCTACTTTCTTTACCTATCAGCTTGGCTGAATCAGTTCTGTGGAACAACTCTCCCAAATGTTTCCATTGGTCAATTGTTGGAATATGTTATTTTGTTTAATATTGTTAACTGTAGGCTTGCGGGTGTTAGAAGATTGTAAACTTCACTTTTTAAAAGTCAGTAGAACTTTCAAATCCTAAGAGCACGCTAAGGAAAGTGTCTTAAATGTTCCTAGGACTTACAGTTCAGGCACTTCACTTTCTCATGAATAAAACTGATATAACTTGTACTAACAATTCATGCATTTCTATCAAGGATAATATTTCTAACTTTGTCACATGTTTACTTGGGTGGAAGGAGCAGTCATAAAAAGAGGATTTCAGGTGTTGTTTAAGACATTTGTTCTTTATTTGGACAGTTGTGCATGAACCATCTCACTTTTATATTGTCTTTCAGTTCCTCCATTAGGAAGAGGTCTTGTAGAGATCATCAAAAGCCAAGTCTGGCTTTTAAGGTGGCTGTTCCTGGGATGTTCCTTTTCTGATCAGTTTGAACATTGTAATGAGTGTTAATATATTGAGAGTTTGGAATTACTCAGAAAATATTTTCTTCATCCAGCTTTCAAAAACTAGTCAGTGGCAAAAGAGGTAAGATTTCCAGACACCAAACAAAACTTAGCTCTAAGGAAGGAGTTGTACTCTTCACTATCAGATACATTTTTATTCCAAAGCCAAATTTGAATTCTTATAAAATAAACATAAATAAAAATGTAAACATAAATAAGCACTAGTAATTATTTACACATACCCTCGAAAGAGGAGTGAGTGAACTATTTGACTTGATACGTAAACTAACAAATATTACAAAGGCATACAATAAAATTTCCCCCAGTATTTCAAAATATAAATTGCCATGCAAAGATAATTAAGTTCTATATAAATAGAAATATGAAGTAATACAGTTGACATGGAGACATCAAGTTTGAAGAGAATTAAAACCATAGTTGATTTCAGTAATTGTTCTTTGAAGACAAATTTTTCTTCGAAGTTTTAAATTATTATTTGAGGAGTTTGGGCCATATTTGGTGTGGCTGGTACTTTGCTCTATGTTCTAGGATAACTCCTAGAGGTGCTCAGCGACCCTCTGCAATGCCAGGGTCATCTGCACACATGTGGTCCCCAGAGCACTAGGAGTGATCCCTGAGCCTCTGAGGCAGGAGTAATCTCTGAGCACTGACTGCTGCATGTGTACCCCTCAAAAATATTAGGGAATGTTTTAGTTTAAAGGAGATGTGTATTTATATTTTACCTCCAAAACTTGATTAAGCTCTCAATTCTTTCAAAAGTTACTTTCATTTTTTTTCCTGACAGGTTTTTATGTATGTCACTATAAATAAATCTTTGCAACTTAATTTTAATGCATGTAATTTTACTGAATCACTCATTCTGCTCCACTGGCTGTTTCTAAATTTTTGACATAATATGCATGAATTTCATGCAAAGCTATTCAGAATTCAAATACTTTATATTTATTATGTATGTTTTTTGGGGGGCCAATTTTCCTTTACAAAAACCTTAGTCATCTTATTGATTCTACAATGAAAGGACTTAAATTGGATTGGAGAGATATCATGGAGGTAAGGCGTTTGCCTTGCATGCAGAAGGATGGTGGTTTGAATCCTGGCAACCCATATGGTCCCCCGAGCCTGCAAGGAGCAATTTCTGAGCATAGAGTCAGGAGTAACCCCTGAGCGCTGCTGGGGTGACCAAAAAACAAAACCAAAAAAAAACTAACCCAAAACACCCCCAAAACTAAAGTATTTAAACTAATATTGTAAAAGAAATTATTTTTTGTATTTGTTTGTTTTGGGGCACACCTAAAGATTCTAAGAAGTTACTCTTAGCACTGCACTCAGGAATCACTACTAACAGATTTAGGGGACCATATGGAATACAAGGAATTAAAGCCAGATCAGTTATGTGCAAGGCAAACTTCCTATCTGCTGTACTACCTCTCTGACCCCAATGTGAGATAATTTAATCAATTTTATTTAATGACAATAAAATTTGATATCAAGTGTAGAAACTGACAATATTATCCTTTTCATGTTGGCCTTTATGGTTTCTTTGATGGTACACGAGGCAAATAGGCAAACTGGTCCCTCCAGTTATAAGCTCATGTTCCCTGCTTTTCTTTTGCATAAGCAGATTGCATCTGCTACTTACAAGCAGACAGTATGATCAATAATGATGAAACAATGATTTTATTTAACTCACTTAGATCTCTTTCTTAACCTTTCTATCACAGACACTTCAAAGTCACTACTATAAGAAATGTTATAGCGTACTTTGTGAAAAGTCAGGAAAACTCTGTTCCTTGAAAAAAAAACAGTAAAAACCAATTCTACAGACCTTCTCCTCATTTTCTCATCGTCTTCTTCTTCCTCCTCCTCCTTTGCCCTCTTCTCCTCCTCCTCCTCTTCCTCCTCCTCTTCTACCTCCTTCTCCTCCTCATCTCCTCCTCCTCTTCTTCATCTGCATCATAATCTTCTCTTTCCTTCTCTTCCTCATCCTCCTCCCTATCCTCCTCCTCTTCCTCCTTTCCTCCTCTTCCTCTTTTTTGGGGGGGTGGGGGCCCATACCCATACTGCTCAGAAATTATTCCTGGCTCAGTTATTGCTCAGGGGTCACTTCTGGCAGGATTCAGACAAACATAAGGCACGTTAGGAACAAAACCCAATTCAACTGTGTGCAGGTACAATGCACACTATATTAGAGAGCAGGCAGATTTGGATACAAGATTACTACAATGAAAGCACTCTTTAAATGTGCTGAATAGAAGTCATCCTCTCTGGTCTCTTGCTATTATGATGTTGGCTGCACTGGAACCCAAACCCTCCTTCGAAGGCTTTCTGTTCCTAGAAATTGTTTGTTTGCATTAAATCTCTCTCTCTCTCTCTCTCTCTCTCTCTCTCTCTGTTTTGATTTTGATGGTTTCACTACATAATCAATCATTAAAAATGTTTTTATTGGAGTCACACATCATAGTGCTTGGGAGTGAAAAGGGCACAGGAATTCAGTGGCTGGAACCCACACATTCCTATGCACAGACTGTAGTGTTTGAGTTATCTCCCCAATCCAGCCACATTTCGTTGTGAATTTATAGATGTTTTTATATTTTTGTTTGGGCCACACCCAGTGACGCACAGGTTATTCCTGGCTATGCTCTCAGAAATCGCTCCTCGTTTGGGGGTCCATATGGGACGCCAGGGGAGTGGATTGTGGTCGGTCCCGCCTTACCACTTTGCGCCACTGCTCCGGCCCCAAAATTTATACATTTTGATCGTTTTAGCTACCTTGAATAGGCTTCTTTTCTCTCCCTCCTTCCCTCCATCCACCTGTCCTTCCTTCCTCCCGTCCTCTTGTCCTCCCTCCCTCCCTTCCTCTCTCCCTCTGTCCTCCCTTCTATCCTTCCTTCCTTCTTTCCGTTTCCTTTCTTTCTCCTTGTTTCTTTGTTTTATCTTTCTTTTCTTTCTTCTTTCTTTCCTTCCTTCCTTTCTTCTTTCTTTACTTTCTTTCCTTTCCTTTATTTCTCTTTTTCAATTTTTCTTTTCTTTCTTCTTTCCTTCCTTTCTTCTTTCCGTTTTCTTTCTTTCTTTCTCTTTGTCTCTGTTATTTCTTTTTCTTTCCTTCCTTCTTTCTTTTTCTTTCTTTCCTTTATTTTCTTTCTCTTTCTATTTTTCAATTTGTTTTTTCTTTTTCTTTTTGTTTTTTTCTCCTTATCTTTCTACCTTCTCTTTTTTCCTTTTTATTTTTTGTTTATATTTTTATTTGGTTTTCAATATGAAGACACAGATGTATACCACACTCTACTGTGACATCACCAAAATATAATTGCTTAAGGCATTATATAATTCTGGGTTAACTAAACAGGAACCTTTACATTTAAATTATCTGTGTGACTACACCACACAAATTACAGGTTTCTGCTAGTTAGGTTTACCTCTCCCCTGGGATCTTTTAATTTCATTGTAGCCAATAACTAATTTCTTCCATATTCTTTAAATTAAATTTTTATTATAATAAGTTAATGGATTTACAGTACATTGAAATTTATGTTCTTGCTGTACCTAGTAACATCCTTATCTCCTCACTGAAGTACCAGAACGACTCACCATGCTCTTGTGTTACCTCCAGTACGCTTACTCCACTGGAGCCCCAACCTGATGTTATCAATTTTCACTCTAGTACTCAGAGTTTAGCAACAAATATCATTTATATTTTGCTTTATTTTCTTATGCACCGCACATGTAATTAATAACCTCCAGTTCCATCAAGGTTTTTTTTTTTTGGGGGGGGGGGTTTGGGTCATACCCGTTGACGCTTAGGGGTTACTCCTGGCTATTCGCTCAGAAGTCGCTCCTGGCAGGCACGGGGGACCATATGGGGAACCGAGGGATCGAACCACTGTCCGTCCTAGGTTAGTGCAGGTAAGGTAGACACCTTACCTCCAGCGCCACTGCCCGGCCCCCTGTTAGGATAGTTTCAATGTATCAAGTCTGTGGTAGGATATTCGGTGACCTGCTTGGCTTAGTACTTTCATGTATATTTCTTCTGGAAGATCAAAAGCATTTTACAATTTAAGGTACTCACAATTTAGACAGAAAATTGAATTTTTATAAAAGCAAATATATTATTAGAGCATCATTTGCTAAATAGGATATACATGGCACTTTAACTTGTTTTCTTGACAGCACAATATGGTCATCTTAACTTTTGTAATTTCTCTGATATTCTTTAATTTTTTAGGGTCTCACACATACACTCCTACTATATTATTTGATTAGGTATCCTGTAATGGGTTCTTCTTACTGAAAATAGAATGTTTGGAATGTATTATCTTGATGAATAGAAGTTTTAAAGAGGTTGAAAAAAAGGTAATGTTGAAAATATTTTTTAATTGCCTGTACAGTTTTTCTGTTTCTTTTTTTTTGTTTTGTTTTTGGGCCACACCCGGTAGTGCTCAGGGGTTACTCCTGGCTATTCGCTCAGAAGCCGCTCCATATGGGGAACCGGGGGATTGAACCACGGTCCGTCCTAGGTTAGCACAGGCAAGGCAGGCACCTTACCTCCAGTGCCACTTCCCGACCCCCAGTTTTTCTGTTTCAATCGAACTGCCAACATTTGTGAATTCTTTTTTTTTTTTTTTGGTTTTATTTTTGGGTCACACCCGGCAGTGCTCAGGGGTTACTCCTGGCTCCATGCTCAGAAATTGCTCCTGGCAGGCACCGGGATTCGAACCGATGATCTTTTGCATGAAAAGCAAACGCCTTACCTCCATGCTATCTCCCGGGCCCCGTGAATTCTTTTTATCACTCTCTGGTATAATAACTGCCTCGTTGCTTATCATTTTGCTAAGCTGATTTGAAAATAAGTGATTAGAAATGCATTTCCTGTCATTTCTTTTTCTTAAGAACATAACTTTTGTGCTTAAAAATCTTTGATAGTATTTGTATAGAATAGCAATTTGATTATTCTTCAATTAAATTCACCATTACTGTTTTAGCACTTTTTCTAGAAATATTTTGTGAGTTAATAGTTTAGTATAAAGTTTAAAAAGCTATTAGCACATTTATGAAATCTTGTTTCAAGAGTAAAGCCATGATTTTGCACACCATTAGCTGAGTGTTATTAATATAATGTTTGACTGATTAGGCAATAAGGAGTATAACTGGAGGCATTCACTTTGCTGAGAAAATCCAAGTTGGACTGGAGCCTGTGAGCAAATTATAGATTTGAATTAAATTTAAAATTTTGTATTACTCTGTCATTTTTTGAGGACAGTTATTATTGGGTCTTTTTTTTATTTTAGTGCTAAGAAAAAAGTGTTTTTAAAATTTTTCAGTAGTAATCACCCTTGCAGAATGCTAGTTAGAAGAGAAAATGCACAATTATTTAAATTTTAGATAAAAATATCTTTTAGTAAAATAAGTCTCATCACTCTTATCACAAGGACACAATTTTATTAAAATATCTGATATTTTCATTTAATTATTTGCACTCCAATTTTTTTTAATTTCAAGGTTTTTCTCTCTCTCTCTTTTTTTTTGGGGGGGCACACCCGGTGACACTTAGGGCTTACTCCTGGCTATGCACTCAGAACTCACTTTTGGCTTTGGGGGGACCACATGGGATGCCGGGGATCGAAGGACAGTCTGCCCTAGGCTAGTGCTGGCAAGTCAGACACCTTACCGCTCCAAGCCAGCACTTCGGCCCCAGTTTTTCCTTTTTATTTAATAATATTTTTATTTAAGCACCTTGATTGCAGACATAATTGTAATTGGGTATCAGTTATACAAAGAACACCCCCTTCACCGATGCTGCATTCCCATCACCAATGCTCCCCATCTCCCATCTCCCCCACCCAGCCTGCATTTGAGACAGGCCTTGTACTTCTCTCACTCATTGACATTGTTATTGTACTCCAATTTCAATAGAGGCATTTACTCCGTCAATCAATTACCCTGTCAGGACAATTTAAAGCAGAAAAAATTTTCACAGAGGAGCACAGTTTAGATTATATTGAATCCTGGCAGGAGTTGATTATATATCTGAGAAAACCACATATTCAACAAGTTTGAGAAGAAGAAGAAACAATTGCATTGTCAGACATAACTTGATTGTAGTCAATGTAATTTTGTCAAATATATTTTGATCACTACAATTTTATTTATTGTATTTAGAACATAAAGAGAAGTTAAAAGTGAGTAAAATGAATTAATCTATGTGCAAATTTAGGTGTATAACCTTATTTTACTAACCACTACACTTATAATAGACTATTATATTGGAATAAAACTGAAAACATTCTATTTCTATGTGTGTACATGTATAATTTAATAATGATTTTTTAGTTAAATAAGCATTATTTATTTATTTATTACTATAATTTTATTCTCCATGAATCAGAAAAAAGAATATTGCCCTTATTCTAAGGACTTTTAAGTTCACTATATGAACAGTGTGAAGTTTATAATACATAGTTGAAAGTAAGCTACACATACAAGTTCTATTGGAAATTATTGAATTTAGTGGAGGAAAATATTACTAGATTAACATGCCTTTATACTGGCACAACAATGATATATCTTAATACCATTATAACGAGATTTGCTACCAAAAAGTGTTTTTTAAAAATAATCTGCACAGTTATAAGTAATACTTGTGTACCCACATCTCAATAAACACAAATTAGAACAAAAGGTAGCATGAATATTAGCAGAACAATCTTATTGGGTCACATAATCCTCTTCAAAATTAATCTTCTTGTTTCTTTGGTGCTTGTTAACAGCTTCCTGATTATTCATGTGTCCATAAAAAAAATTAATGCTTGAAGCCCTAAACCTGGTAAAGATAATGAGCATGGCTCCCCGTGGATCTGAAAAAATTAGATTGTTCATTTGAGACAGATGCAGCTATAACCAGAGGGAATGCTTTTGCAGTCATACCACAGTGTAGCAGAAACATCATTTAGAAGCTTTAATTCACAATAATACCACGTTCAAAACAATTATAAGCTCCAACAAACAAAATATAAAGATCCAGTAGAATGACGTTATTCTTTACTAGAAGATGCAGTTACACAATCATTTGGTATTTCTGTAATTAATTTTAGTATGTGAGCTAGGAGAACTCATGTCAATGCTTTAGAAATACATTCAAAACAATGTCAAAAAAAAAGCAAATTAGAGTGATTTTTTAAAGTGCAAAACAAATGAATAAACCTGAAGCTTTAAGACATAGTTTTTCTGTTTCTTCTAATTAATCATATTTGAACTCTTGAAGATTCATTATTTTTTGCTTATAATTATATTTAATTCACCTCACTAATTTAGGGACTTTTAAATAAAAGAATATGTAAAAGTTCAGAAAACAATTGTTATGAAACGTTTTTACATCAAAATGATGCTCCAAGTAACTTAATAATAATCACAAAGAAAGACAATACCCTCTAGATCACAATAATGTGAAAAGGTCTGGATTTAATAAAATTTTAGCTACTTGCGAGTATTCTGTCAAGCATAGATAGCACGTCTATTTTGTTTTGTTTGGTTTTGTTTTTGTCTTTTTGGGCCACACCTGGCTGCGCTCAGAGGTTACTTCTGCCTCTTTGTTAAGAAATTGCTCCTGGGGAGATTTGGGACAATGGTGATGGGAACGCTGCACTGGTGATGGGTGGTGTTCTATACATGACTGAAACCCTAACACAACTATGT
>PVKC010042715.1:0-11905 GCA_004027635.1 Crocidura indochinensis | reverse complement strand
AAAAGCACAAATCCAGTGTATACTCCTTCCACATTTTGATAACTTCAAACCCCATCAAGACATAGAGTAATGCCATTGTTCCAGAAACTTCTTTCATGTTGTTTCCCAGGCAGACACCACACACCCTCTTTACCACTAGGAAATTACCATCCAGGATTTTCTCCATTTTAACTGATTCTGGTTTTGACTTACAAAAATTAAGTTGCCACGAACATTTGTGCCCAAGTCTTTTTGTGAGCATGGAGAGGTTTGGTAATAGAAGGACTTGATGAATTATAGTGTAGGTATTTCTTACGTTTCTTAAAATAAAATGGCCAGACTTTTTGCCAAATGGCTAATATACTTCAGCAGTCATATGAATAGTAAATTAGAGTTCTGGCTGCCCCCAATCCCTACCAACATTTAGTTTTGTCAGTATTTTAAATATCCATATTTATGGATGAGTGGTTTCTACTATTTTTATTTTCAATTATTATAGTGACTAATGAAGTCAAGTAATTTCTTTTTTTGTGGCTACATGAACAGAACCCAAGGCCTTATCTGTGTGAAGCAGGTGCTCAATTACTGAGCCACAATCCCAGCCCTGATCTTAAGTGCGTTTCCATGTGCTTTTGTTCAGTAATGTGCCTATTTAAAAATAAAACCTTTAATACTTATTTTGGTTTTTGGGTCATACCTGGAAGCACTCAGGGGTTACTTCTGGCTCTATGGGATGCCAGGATTCAAACCACCATCCTTCTGCATGCAAGGCAAATGCACTACCTCCATGCTATCTCTCCAACTCAAGTCTTTACATTTTTATTATTAATTTTTATGAAATCTTTATTGATTATAGAAAACTTTTATATTTAGGCTAAATATACATATAGAATATATCTATCTTAAATTAAGTGTCATGTATGTGTGTGAAGTGAGGCCTATATTTTTCTTTCCTGTGTGAACAATTATTTCAGCAACATGTGTCGAAAAGATCATTTTTCTTATTTTTAAAAATCCCTTTGCAATCATTATAAAAATCAGAAAACCATATAACTGGGTGTCATTTCCTGTGCTCTATACAATTCCATGTGTCTAGTTGTCAATCATTATCCTGGTACCATGCTGCTTTAATAATTTTAGCATTTTAGTAAGTCGTGACATCAAGTTGTATAAGTTCTGGTCTTTGATCTGTTTTACAAAGTTCTTTTGCCTGTTATATATCCCTTGATTTTTCATGTAATTCTAGACTTAGTGTGCTCATTTCTCACTTCTATAAAATAATGTCAGCAGGTTTGATTGGAATTGTTTTGCCTCCATGGACTAATTTGTGTCAAACTAATATTAGCTAATATTGAATTTTTCCATCTATAAAATGATACATCTCAACACTTATTTATATTTTCTTTAATTTTCTCAGCTATGTCTTATATATATATGTATGTATTTTTTTGTTTTGTTTTGTTCTGGTGCCACACCCGGTGGTGCTCAGGGATTACTCCAGGCTCTGCACTCAAAATCACTCCTGGCAGGCTTGGAAAACCATATGGGATGCCAGAGATAGAACCTAGGACCATCCCAGGCTGGCTGCATGCAAGGCAAATGCCCTACCACTGTATTATCACAGTGGCCCCTGTTTTGTTTCATTTTGTTTTGTTTTGTGTTTGGACACACCTGCTGGTATTTAGGACTTACTCCTGGCCCTACACTCAGGGATAACTCTTAGCAGTTCTCTGGAAACCAAATTGGATGCTAGAGTTCAAACTATGATCAGTTGTGTGCAAAGCAAACACTCTACCCACAATACTATTGCTCTGGCTCGTCTTATACTTTAAAATGTAAATATTTTAGTTTTGTTAGATTCATTGTTATATATACTTCACATGCCCAAGGGAATGTTCTATTGAATTAAAATTATTCCATGAGTTTGATGCTGTAGATAGAATCCATTTTTAACTATTTTTTAAATTATTGGTAGTGGGTCAGGCGGTGCCCAGCGATTCTCAGTCAAATGGGCCAGTAATTCAATAGTAGAGCACTGAGTATGGTATTGCTTAGATCTGTGGCACCACGGATTATCCACCACAGTGCTTGTGGCTTCCAGGCTGCACCTGGTTGATGCTTAGGGAATGGGAGGTTGAACCTGGGTGAACTGCATGTCAGGAGTGTGCTTTAACCCCTGTACTATCTTTACAGCTCCATAATGTTTGATTTTAATTTTGTAATTATTTATGGACATACTTGATGTTCCCCTTTTTTGTTGTTAGGCAATAGTCAGCAATACTCCTGGCACAGTACTTGAGGGTATAGCTCCATGGGAACATCTGTCACTGGGATCAAACTTGGGGATCCTCCATCCAAAACATATTCTCTAGCCCCTTGAACCATCTACTTGGCTCTCTTTTAGGTTTTTTCTCTCTTTAAGTTTTTATATATAAATCATTGTGTCACTAGCAAATATAGATACTACCTTTGCTTTGCTCTTTCTCATCTTATTGCCTTTTATTTCTTACAGTGTTTAAATTTTGCCTAATTGAATTGACTAAGGTCTCTTGTACAGTACTGAATAGAAGTAATGACAGTAGAGAGCCTTATATTTTATAGTCCTGAAGAAAAAACATCCAGAATCTCACTATTAATTTTGAATTCAGCTGAGGTTTTAAAAGATGTCCTTTATCAGACTGAATACATTCCCTTTCATTCAGAGTTTTCTAAGAGTCAGTAAAATGAGTGGGTGTTGAATTCTTATTTTCTGCATCTATTCAAATTGTCAGTTTTTCTCTTTGATTCTGTTAATATGGTGAATTGCCCTACTTGATCTTTAAATGTTAAATGACTTTATATTATCAAAATAAAACCTACGAAATCATTATATACAGGTTGTATGTGTATATACTATGTATTAAATATTTTTGTTGGGTTCCACTTGCTCTTTGTTAAGGATTTTCTTGCATCTGTGCTTAAAAAAATGTTGGTTCATAAACTTATTTTCTGGACTGCATTATTGAGTTTTGGAGTTAAGATACCGGTCACACACCAAGAGTTGGACAATGTTATATTATACTTTATTTTATGAGACGGCTTATTGACCTTTCTTTTTATTGGTGCTCAGAGATTATTCCTTTTTCTGTGCTTAGGATCACTCCTGGATGTGCTTAGGGAACCATCTGGGCTGAAGGGGATCTAGCTTGAGCCAGTTGCATGCAAGGCAAGCACCTTACTCCTGTACTTTCTTTCTGGACTAAGGTTTGATAATCTTGTGATCTCTTCTATAAAAGTACTAGAACTTCTTTCTTTTTAATTTTTTTTATTTAAAGAAAATGCATCACAGAGCTGACATAACTTATCATAATACATTTACTTCAAGAAGAGGGAAAGCAAAATTATTTAAAAAAAATAGAAAGAGGGGCCAGAGAGATGAGCATGGAGGTAGTGCATTTGCCTTGCATGCTGAGGGGTGGTGGTTCAAATACCTGCATCCTATATGGTCCCCTGAGGCTGCCAGAAGAAATTTATGAGCATAGAGCCAAGAGTAACCCCTGAGCGCTGCCAAGTGTGACCCATAAATAAAAAAATAGAAAGAAAAACTAAAAAGCAAAAGAGAAAAGAAGAAAAAAGAAAGAAGAAAAAGTTCAATAGCAAGTATATTTGTGAAATCATTGTATCTTCAATAAAGTTATTAACACAATAGCAGAACGTCTAGAAAGTTTTTTAAAGATAAGAGATAAGAATTCAATATAAAAGGTGTGTGTGTGTGTGTGTGTGTGACAGTTGATGTTGCTTGATAGGCAGAGCAAAATATGAGGGAAACAAAAAGGAAACCCCTTTTACCTAAAAACAGGGAGAAGTATGAAGTATCCTGATGTAAGACCAACACTAGGTTCCAGGTTTAGTAAGTTGTACAATCCCAAAGTCTTTTTCGGTGGTCCCAGTAAAAGCTCTTCACAACCACGGTTGTTGCTGCCAGGTTTCTGTAGTTAGAAATCCTGGTTTCTGTACAGATCCTATGTTAATGTCAGGGTGACATGGAACATCTTCTGATTTAATCTCACCATTAGGTGGCAATGCAGAAAACCTTGCCCTGAAAGCAGCTTGTTACCTTTGCCAAGTCATTAGGGTGTTATAAGAACCCACTCTGGAGTAAGTCAATGCCAGGATAGCAGTAGGACCTTCCCTGGTAAAGTCCAATTCCTGGTGTTGGTATAGAAAACTGAGGTTGTTTCTATAGATGGGATCTGAGGTTCAGGGGTGAATGGTCAATGTCCTATCTTCTGAAGCCTAAGCCAAGTCACTATGACAAATGTTCAGGCTGTAAGACCCCATTACACTATAAAACTTATAAAACTTATGTGTTCCTATATCTCTTAGATAAGAACTTGTTTACACATGTAAGATTTCCCCATTTTAATGTGTCTATGCAAAAAGGAACAATACCATGTGATACTGCTGATTGCATATGGGGCTAAAAATAACAAACTAAATAACCCTAATAACCTGGCTCTAACATGAACTCAAAATACTAAAGAAACTTATCTACTAAAATTCCCTACTAAACAGATCCCCCCAAATGGGGGAAATCACTGCTACATTAGAAGATAGACAGTAAGGGTTCTACCTATTAAGGAAACACATCTAAAGACATATTCAAAGGATATATGCATGTCCCCTTTAAGTTTTTTTAAATAGTCTGGGAGTGTAAAATCTGGTGCAGAGCTTCAGTCTTTGATTTTGTCTTGTGGGGTATAAAAAATGGATCCCAGCTGTCACATATCAGGATATGTCCTCGGGCCAGGGGCTTCTCAGAAACCGCATCCAGTAGCAAGCAACAGTCCACAATAAAGGGAGGTGGGGGAAAGGGGCCACCGAGAGCAAATCAGCAGCAGAGGGAATGGCAGCTTCTCAAGCTGAGAATCTGTCTTTTCACTTTGGGAACTTGTTGGCAGCTGGCTGGGGTGGGGGGAATGTTCTGCTTCGTGAGGAATTAAGAACTAAGGGTTAAATGGGGAGAGGGAATAACAGATGGGAGTTGAGAGAGTGAAGGGATAGAAGAGAATTTGTAAGGTAGTAAGCAACGGGGAAAAAGAGGTTTTATATAACAGGGGAAGGACAATATACAACATAGACAGACATGTATATGACAGATGGACATGAGAGACATTGAGATGGCCCCTCAACACATACACACATGTGCATACATAGACAGACATTGAGGATAGTTCCATAGGTTACAGTTGAAAAGTTTATCCAGGCGAAATGGGACAGAACACTTAAAAATTATAAAGCTGGCAAGTCAGATCTAAAGGTTTTCCACTTTGTAGGCCAATCATTGATTGATAGGTGAGGATAAACTTTACTGAAGAAAGGCTTCATGGATTAGATTGTGTATAGAGCATTCTTAAAAACAATCATAATTTTCAAGTCTAGAAAATTAAGTGATATGATAATGAGCACTGTAAGAGGAGTCTATACCATGAAGTATTGTCTAGCAGGTCTTGAAAATCCAGTTTCCTTTCCTAAAAGCAATCTAAAATCATGAGCATTATGGTATAATGGTAAACTACCCACAATTGAAAACAGATTACAATAACACTCAATGAATGAGTTCTGTAACAGGAGTTCATGGCATGCAGTTGCATATTCCATTGCTATTTATAGACATAAACATTAATTTTATTTTCAGGCATAATCATGTAAAAATAAAGATTAGAATTTTTGTCATGACATCATAATGATCCCTTTCTTCTGAGTCTAATATCTATTGACAGACAAGGAAACTTATGGACAAAAAGGGCTGTTGTGCCATTATATTATGTAGGATTGTTGTTGTTACAGTTGGGGATTTGATTTCTTAATTTCCCTTTGAGTAGCTCATCTAGAGTCAGTTTGGTTAGTACAAATATTGCAAGTTCCTTTTGTCTTAGAATGTTTTTAACCCTCCTTCCCATGTACACAAGAGTTTTGCTGGGTATTCTAGGCTGTAAGTTTCTTTTATTTAGTAGTTTGAATATGTCATTCCACTTTTTTCTTGCTGGATTGCTTTAAATGGAAGATCTGGTTTGATTCTTATGTTGTTTCATTTATACGTAAGATTCATCTCTCTCTTTGTTTTTTTTGTTGTTTTGTTTGTTTGTTTTTGTCATTTGAATTAATAATGTCTTGGTGTTGTTCTATTATGGCCTATTTTGTTTGGCATCTTTTTGCCTCTTGGATTTGTAAAGTAATCTCTTTTCCGAGGGTTCTCTGCTATTATCTCCCTCACTACTTGTTCTTCCCCTTTCCCACTTTCTTCCCCTTTTGGAATTCCTATAATTCGGAGATCATTTCTCTTGTCTTTGTTCATTTTCCTCCAGGGTTTTGCCTCTCACCCCCCCTTTTTTTGGTCACACTCGGCAGTGCTCAGGGTTTACAACTGGCTCTACTCTCAGAAATCACTCCTGGCAGGCTTGGGGACCATATGAGATGAAGGGATTTGAACCATCATCCTTCTGCATGCAAGGCAAACACTCTACCTCTCTGGTCCCATTGCCTCTCCTTTTTTGACTTCTTTATCCCAGCTGGCTTGTAATTTTCTTCAAGTTCTTCTCTGCGATTCTTCACCTGAGTAATTCTACTAATATGGCTTGCTAACATGCTTTTTAGTTCCTTCAGTTCCATTTGTATGGATTCTCTCATCTTCTGAAAGAATTCTTTGAGTTGATTGAATTGTTTATCTATAGATTTCTTAATTTTGCAGGCTAGTAACTGCTTGATTTCCATTGCTAAATCATTAATTATTGATTTTAGATCCTCATCTATAAGGTTTAGGCATTTGGGTGAACTTAATTCTGGATTTGGCCAGGATTTATCTCCAAATTCCCCACAGTAGATGTCTTCTTTATCTTCCCCATTGATCTTTGCATTTAGTGATTTGGAGTGCTGGATTCTCAGGGTGTTGAAAGAAGTGCTAGGTTCAATCTGCCAGGAAATCTATTATATATTATATATATTATGAGATATATATATATATATATATATATATATATATTGAAAAAACTTCACACAGAGGCATTACCATCTGCGTGGTTTGGGAAAATGTGGACTGATGGGGAAGAAGGAAGGATGCTCGGAAAGACCCCAAAAGACAGCCCCACCTGCATTTGGCAGAAGGAATTAAGATTCTCTATTCACTCCCCGACACCAACCTTGCTGTTCCCAAAGGGCAGATGGACTGTGATGGCACTGGGACCCAGAAGGAAGTTGAGAGAAAGTTGGGAAGGAGGCCCTGGTGGAGGAGACTAGGATGGGAGCCTTCCTGCTCTTGCCCAGGCATAGTTCAACTGTCCCTAGGGAACAAAGATTCAGCAATGGCGAGTGCTAGAATTTCTAAGTGAAACAATGTTGACCCTGGAGTTTACTTTGCAGAAAACTTTTTAACTATACATTTTCTTGATATAGGATTATTTTCTTTTACTCTCTACATCCATCCTGTTACTATATTCCTATTGATTTGGCCATCAAAATATATCCAGAATAAAACCTCTTGCCCCCTTTTAAAAAATTACTTTATTTAAGGACCTTGATTATAGGGTTGTTCATAATACAGTTGGGTATTTTTCCCCACAGACACAAAGTTGTTCATAATCGAGTTTCAGACATAGAATATCCAGCACCCTTCACCAGTGTATATTTCCTGCCACAGATGGCCCCAGTTTCCCTCCCAACCTCCCCACTGCCTGCCTCTGGGTTAGGCATGTTTCTTCTCTCCCTGAGTCATACATTTTCCTTTTAGACACTGTAGTTTGCAATATTGTTACTGAAGGGGTATAATACCTATCATTTTATCTCCTTTCAGCATCCAGTTCTTGTCCAGAGGGATCATTTCCAACTATAATCAAAATCAAACCTCTTCTTTTTTTTGTTTGTTTTGTTTTGTTTTGTTGTTCATCATTTTGTAGAATCAAGGATCAAACCTAGGACCTCACACATACAAGGCAAGTGCTCTACAACTGAACCATATTGTAGCACTCAAACATTTTCTTTTTAAGATTCTGGGGTTTCCAATGCCTTTATTAATGGTTTCTCATGCACCCCTTTATTATCATCTCCTTGGGTACCATTCTGAAGTGAGTCTTTGTGCTCTCTTTATGAATAGCTTTATTATTCTGGAGATAGTCTTGCCGAGCTTTTGATTTCTTCCCTTGTTCTTTATAGTATGTTCTCAATGCAGATGCTGCTGTGCACTTGATATAAGCTAATATGTCATTTTGCAAAACCCTCACCCAGAAGTAAAAGTCAAAATCCATAAGTAGCCTATAAAGTTCCATGCCACACTCCTCACTTCTCATTCTCTAATTGTCCCTCTTTATTCTCCACTTGGGCCATTTGCTATGCCTTGAACAGGTGAAAATTACATTGTCTTAGAATCTTTGCACATTTTGTTTCCTTGTCTTCTGTTTAGAATACTCCACCCACCTAAATAACCACAAGTCTTATCCACTCATCTCTCAAGTGTATTTGTGAAAGTTCCATATTCTAAATTTTACCAACCCTTGCCACCTTATTTTAAATCTCCAATGCCCCATGGTGTTCCCTGTTCTTCCATTTTTTATCTTCTCTAGACATTTGTGACTTTTTAAATGTACTATAATTATGGTTTATAACTGTAGCATATAATTATATACTACAAGATATTTGTTAATTATTTTCTTCTATGAAGCCTATTCTACCAAAGATATTTGTTCATTTTATGTTCCATTGCATCTGAGGATGTAAAAGAAGTCAGCTATTCAATCCTGGTGCAAAGAATGAACTATAAAACTGCATTTTAGCCTTATCTAAAACATTGCATAGTGGAAAACTAATATGTAAGAAAGTTCCCAAACCAACTTTGATAACTTTGATAACCATACCTTTTTCTCTAATATGTATCATTATTTAAAAAACTCAGATCTCGGGGCCCAGGAGATAGCATGGAGGTAAGGCGTTTGCCTTTCATGCAAAAGGTCATCGGTTCGAATCCTGGTGCCCCATATGGTCCCCCGTGCCTGCCAGGAGCAATTTCTGAGCATGGAGCCAGGAGTAACCCCTGAGCACTGCTGGGTGTGACCCAAAAACCAAAAAAAACATCAGATCTCCTTTTGAATCTGTATTTTTTATAATGTTTATTATACAACAGCTAATAGAATTAAAAGCTGAGATTGCTTTGGAAAATCATTATCAATCCTACAAGCACTCTCCATTCTATAGTATTTTTCAGTGTGGAACATTCCATCATGAGTCTTCCTATTACTACTTTTTAAATAAAAGATTAATCAAATAAGAAGAGAGGACTCCTATTGTGAGTTTATGGTGATTTTTGTGAAGTTTAGACACCAATGTTTCCAACTATTCTTTTGGTACCACTGAAATTTTCATGCTTTGTGGCAAGGCATAATAATTGGATTTGGGAATTCAAATATATCTGCCCTCTTTTAAAACAAGGAAAGGGGGGCCGGCGAGGTGGCGCTAGATGTAAGGTGTCTGCCTTGCAAGCGCTAGCCAAGGAAGGACCAGGGTTTGATCCCCCAGTGTCTCATGTAATCCCCCCAAGCCAGGTGAAATTTGTGAGTACTTAGCCAGGAGTAACCCCTGAGCATCAAATGAGTGTGGCCCCAAAAACCAAAGACAAAAAAAGGAAAGGGATGCTTGTGAACGTGGAGGGGAGCAAACAGTACCATACCCAATGACTAGCTCAGAAATATAATTTTTAGGAGAGATTGCATATATGTGAAAACTGAGTTGCAAGTTTTTTTTTCAAACAATGTATACCCATTAATAGATTAGTTATACTAGAACCAACTCTTGGATGTTTCTAGCAAAACCCCATGGAAGGTTACAATACAAGTTTAAATGTTACTACTATATGTTTAAACTTTATTCTTCTTCAGCTTTGCTCCTCTTAAGTTATTTAGTAAATAGGATTTAGCAGAAAGGATAGAACATTTATGAGAGATTTTAATGACTGTAGTCTTGCCTTAGATTTTCCTTAGATCTGAAATGATGACGACAGATTCTATGTTTAAGGGTGCTTTTGGTTTCCACATGTAATTATTGTCACCACCTAAGGATTTGTTTTATTGTCCCTCACAGGGCCTTCAGTGGGCTATGAACCATCATAGTGACTGATGGAAAATTTCAGTCTCTTCTAACCGCTTTATAACCCAGAATATGGGGAGGCTTTAAAAGAATTTCATTGTAGACTTCTGAATTACAACGTTCACTCTTTTATAATTTATTTGGCAACATTCTATGCGGCAGACTTAAAAACAGAATCATACTATACTTGCCTTTATAGCTGTTATTTTTCCTGTTTGGAATTAACTATCTACTTCTGCATAAGAATTATCCCCCAAATACATTGTGGTAAAAAAAACATAACCAATAAACTTTTATCATTACAAAGCTGTTGTGTCATAATTTTGAGAAATTTAGCTGAATGGGCTTGGTTCAGGAACTCTCTTGAGACTGTAATTGATATGTGGGCCATAGTCATCTGAAAGCTTGTTTGGTGGATTCACTTCCAAGGTCATGCACTGGTGGTAGAAAGAAAGCTTCGGTTTCCTCACTGTTGTCAGCAAGCAACCCTAGTTTCTTGTCATATGAGCTTCTTCATGTGGTTGCTTGTATTTAACACAACATGACTGCTATCTTCCTCCAATGTGGATGAGTAGAGCAATAAAACATAAAGGAAGTCACAATGCTTCTTATATCCATCCCAATCTCCTATGTCACAATCTGTTACTTCTCCTGGTCCAGTCATTAGCAGGGAATCATTAAATGCAGAGCATTCAAAGGGAGAGGAATTTAATTCTTCTGTTTCTTGAAGGGAGGAGTAAAATAGAATTTGTGGACATCTTCCCATACCACCACAACACGATGTCTGGATTCAGAGTATGTTGTTCTTGTTTGTAGACTTTGGATTTCCTTATTAAGTAATGTCAGGATAGAAATTCAAGCTTCATTTTCCAAAGGAAGCTTAGTTAGATTCAATAAAGATAGGATCCTTACAACATTTGTAAAGGATAGTCTGTAATTATGACAGGTCTTCTGATGCAGTAATTCCTTCTACTGTTAGAGTTTTTTTGTTTAGCTTAATTTTGCCAATAAATGCTTGAAAATACTTCTTTCTGGGTACCAGTAATAAAGCACAGTGGTAGTATGCACACCTCATATGTGCTTGGTCCTAAGTTAAATCCATAGCACCCTTAAAGCCCCCCCCAAAAGAAAAAAATTTGAACTACTAATTTCTGTTAACAACTTATTGAACACCTGTTATACTTCCTTATGCCCCATTGAAATATTTTGTTGCGTTAACATTCCCAATAACCAAAGGAAGTTTCCTGTGGGAGGAAAAACCCGAATTCCATTCATTAAAATGATTTTCAGTTTTACAGAGTATGTTTCAAAATACTTTGCTAGTTGAAAATAGTATACTGTAAAATAAATATTTTGTTGTTTTCTAATGACTTCATCATTTTTGCATTAATTCCAGAGATATTTAATAGTAAATATGCTTGCAGCTCTGAGTTACCAAGCTAAAATGTGTGGACTTTACTGTTATTAGTGTATCATGAAGCTATCCTAAATAATCATGAATTATTAGACTGCTGATTACTTGGGTCTTTGTTAGACCCAGAAAGGAATGGAATGGAAGTTATTGCTCTATTCTTCACAACATGGTTGAAATTATTTGAGACTCATATTGTATATTTTTTTCTGTAACTTTGTAAATGTGTTTGAATTTGGCCCTAGAAAAGCTCATGAATTTTTTAATTGGATCATTATTAGATACCGAGTTAAAACGTTGTTGATAGTTGAGTTTCATAGACTATTCCAACACATATTTCTTCACCAGTGTTCACTTCCTGCCACCAATGTTTCAAATTTCCCTCACATAACACCCCACCTGCCC
>PVKC010042714.1:0-11869 GCA_004027635.1 Crocidura indochinensis | reverse complement strand
TGATACATAAAAGTTCATAGTTATCTCTTTTGTAAAGGCTTTTGGAGGAACAACAAAATAAACATTCTTTCTACTTGTTTGTTTTTTTCTGGGTCAGAGGTTCTTCTGGCTTAGGAATTGCTACTAGCCTGGCTCAAACCCAGGTCAGTATGCAAAGTAAACTGCCTTGCCCAGTGTACTATCTCTTTAGTCCAACATTCTTTTCATTCTTAAAAGCTCTTGTCCTGACAGTTTGCTGGCTTATAAATTTTGCATCAACTCCTAATTTCTTCTGGGGCAGGCTTAGAACTAGTAGAAATCTGAGATTGAGAGATTAAGAGAGACAAGAAAATTGAGGAAAAACCACTGTCTATAAATTATGTAAGGCATTATCTTTTGTAACAGTGTTTTTTAATCTTAAAGTTTGACATAAGTCTTCTGAGAAATAACTAGCATAAAATAATTTCATCTGCTTATTTGTGTAGTTCTCCCATGCTCAAAAAAGTACAGTTGAAGTTAGCAAAATGTTCCTGGGTTCTTGATCACTTCATATATTACCTTACCTAAGACATTTCCTTTGTCTTAATATTTGTGTCCCTTTGTGCCTTAAATACATTCCTCCATATTACTAGATGTATCCTCAGGATAACAACCAGCCTCTCTATAAAACAAAGTAAATCAAAAAGCCTAGGAGGGAATCAATATATCATTTGCTTATCTAAGTTGCATAATTTGACATTCTTTTGCTGTCATTCTTTGTCATTTGTATTTTCTCTGTTTGTCCCTTGTTCCCAAATAGCCTGTAGTCCAAGAAGGCAGCAACTATCATCTCCCTCTTTATAGTCTGTTCTAACTCAGCACAGCTCCTAAATTAACTTTGTTGAATGACCAAAAAGTGGTAGCTTTTCCCCAATTCAGGGATTTGGGGAAATCATTAATGATGATAGAACAGTACAGGTACTCTAGTTTGATCCTGATAACCCTTCTCACAATCACATCTTTAAAGAAGCTATCTAAGGAAATAAGCCTGGAGGGTCTCAGACTAATGAGAAACTCTGGAACAGTCAAAATGAAATAGACCACATAAACATTTCAAATCACCTCCCCACTTTTTAGGAACAGCTGAGCTGGTCGCTGTAGAAGGGCAAGATGGCATCCCTCTGCCATACTCAGGAAGTGCTTTTGTCAGTTCTATATCTTAAACATCTAATTCTCTCTGCTTTTCACCAGACTCCCTCATGTCTTTCCAACAGGGAGACAAACACCCAGGGCTCTACCTCCACTCGGGCCGAGAGACACTTTCTCTATTTCTGAGAGGTGTCACAGAGAGGTAGCAGACAATTGATTACCTAGAATTAAATAATGTAAATACCCCAGGCAAAGCATGGTGTGTACATGGCATGCAATTGTTAAACCTGCATTGTGTCTTTATTTTCACATCTGAACATTTAAAATATAGCAAGAAATAGCCCAGGTCTCTGTGTCAGTGTCTTAATTAAAGTCTGTATCAATGATCCCTAACAAAAATCTTTGAGTTGAGAAGACCTGATTTTGAATTAAAGCTTCTTCATTTATTGAGTCTGCTGCCTATTATTTCATATCTCAGAGGTGGTTTCTCTTTCATATTAAATAATAGACAAATAAACATAAATGATAAAAGACAAAAATAAGTAGATCTGTAAAGGAGTCTACTATTCCTCCTTTCCCTTACTCATTCTTCCATATAGAGATATGATTCTTCTTGGATGCACATGTCAAAGTATCCACAGACCACCTGGAATAAGAATCACCCAATGTCCACATGACTCTGCATACATAGGTTATTAATAGTTTGATTAACTCAAAGTCCAGGTTGCACTGATATAGGAACAGGAACTCCCAACATAGTGCTATTTCATAGCTATATAGTAGATAGTATATAATACTATTGCATAACTTTGGGATCAAGAACTTTTGGGTTTTTTTTTATTTGTTGTTTGTGGTTATTGTTGCTTTTCTTTGGGGGGGGTGATCTACACCCAGCAGTGCTCAGTTTACTTCTGGCTCTGTACTCAAGAATCACAGCTAGGGGCAGGAGAGATAGCATGGAGGTAGGGTGTTCGCTTTACATGCAGAAGTACGGTGGTTCGAATCCCAGCATCCCATATGGTCCCCCAAGCAGCCAGGAGTGATTGCTGAGCATAGAGGCAGGAGTAACCCCTGAGAGTTGCCTGGTGTGACACCGCCACCAAAAAAAAAAAAAAAAAAAAAGAATCACAACTAGCAGGATTAGTTGACCTCCTAGGAAGCAAGGGATAGAACCAGTTAGTGGTATGAAAGGCAAACGCCCTATCCATTGTGATATAACCTGGCCCTGAATAACTTTCTTCTCTTACATATAAAAATGTAATTTGACAAAATATCTGCTGTAAATGATGAATAAAAATAAACTCTGTAAAATATAAATATATAAACATATATTGCTTCCTATATAACATATGTTCACAACGTAAAAATAAAATTAACAACAATATTCTATAAGTATGAAGATAGTTAGCATTTTTATTGACACATAATTGGCATATAACATTTAATGAGTTCACATGAGCATAAAGATACAATATTTGCATAGCTGTGAAATGACACCATAGTGAACATTCAACACCAAACAAGATTGGCTTTTTCTTGTGATGAAATATTGTTTATTTATCCTTTTTATCTTTTTTGATGAAAACATTTTTTGTTTGTTTGGGGGTCACACCTGGTGATGCTCAGGGGCTACTCCTGCCTATGCACTCAGAAATTGCTCCTGGTTTGGGGGACCATTTGGGAAGCCAGGGGATCGAACTACTGTCCATCCTAGGTTAGCACATGCAAGGCAAATGCCCTACTGCATGTGCCACCGCTCTGGCCCCTCTTGATGAAAACTTTTATGATTTCCTCTCAGTGATAATCTATAGTGAAAAGGTTGGGAAAATAAGGGCTGGTAATATTGTGATGGAAAAGGAACCCTTATTAATGGCTAATAGGACTGCTACTACTGGATGAGTCCCTTTGTAAAACAGTCTAGAGATCTCTAAAATAAATTACAAATGTAATTTTCATACAAAATCTAGTAACTTTACTTCTAGGAATTCTACTTCAAGAGCACAAAAAGTTATTTATCTGAAAGGACCCATACATACTTGTGCTAATTGGCTTGTATTATTTGAAAAGAAAAGATAGAGAAGCAATCCAAGTACCCAACAGCAGATGAATGGATAAAAAAACTGTGCTTTATTCATCTATTTTGATCATTCCATTTGCCTTTCTGTAATAACAAATACTTGAAATAAATTTTGGGGCCTGCAAGGGGTGACGGGTGGAAAGGTGTGGACATTGGTAAAGGGAAGGTCACTCAGGTGGTCAGATTGGCATTGGAACATTTAATGCCCCAAACAACTGAATTCTGAACAACTTGGCAAATCACAATTTAAAAGTAAACTTCTTAAAAGAAGAAATTGTGGGCTATACCCCCATGAAATACTTTGCTACAAAGTAGACGAAATTGGCATTTTTATGCTAAATGAAGTAAGAAAGTAAAAGAAAATAGCAGATGATCTTGTTCACATCAAATTAAAATGAAACAAACAAACAAAAAAAGAAACTAGAAAACCCTCAATTAGACCCAATTTTTAACACATGGGTATATATAATTGATAACTAAGTTAGGAGGCTAAGAGATTGTAAGACAGTGATGAAAAAAATCTTGACACATTGAAGGAGAAATTAGTATAACAATACCCAAAACACAAATGATGATTATAATGCTTCAATTAAAAATTGGTTTAAAAGAAATCTAATCTATAAATATAAAATAATCTTCAGTCAGAAACTTAAATTGTGCAATTCAAATTAACAATTCTATATGTTGCATACTCCATGGTATTTTATCACTGAAAGTTTGTACCTGTAGATCTCTAACCAATTTTGCCCACTTCCATTCACCCAACACTGGCAACCAACAAACTGTTCTTTGAATCTACGAGCTTTGTTTGTTTTCTTGTTTGTCTTGGCTTACATGTGTATATATATATATATATATATATATATGTGTGTGTGTGTGTGTGTGTGTGTATATATGTATATGTATATATATATCAGATCATGCAACATGTACTTTTCTTTACCTGAGTTGTTTCAGTTATTCTAGTGTCTCCAGGTTCCATTTGTGTTTTTGCAAACAATATTTATTCATTTTGATGGTGGAACAGTATTCCCTAATATGCATACATATTCATATTCACAATTTCTTTATTCATTGATCTACTATTGGCAAACTCAGGCTGTTTCTATAAACTGGATGCTATAATCAATGCTATAAAGTAGTACATATATCTCTTTGAATTACTGTTTTCATTATCCTTAATTAAATATTAAGAGATAGAATTGCTGGGTCATGTGGTAGTTATTTACTTTGGGTTTGGGGCTACACTTAATGATACTTAGGGAATATTCACTCTGTGCTCAGGGATCATTCTTATTGGTGCTCAGGAGACCATTTATGGAGCTGGAGCTCTAACTTGGGGTCAGTTGCATGAAAGAAAAGTGCCTTACTTCCTATATTATTTCTAATTTTTTATTTCTCCAGTTCCTGATCTTTACATTTTTACATTTTTGAGCATGTTTCACACTAGGTTCCACAAGGTCAATGCTAATATACATCCCAATAGTGATATTCTTTTAAACTATTTGTAACTTAGTTGTTATATGAATATCTGCATGTATATCTTTCTTTTATTATTTCTAAAAAAACACATAAAGCTCATCTAGATAGATAGATAGATAGATAGATAGATAGATAGATAGATAGATAGATAGATAGATAGATAGATATTAGCCCTGGGTGGTACCTCTTTGCAATTTTAATATGCTTATTTTAAAATGAACTTATAAATTGGAAATGTAATATTAACTAACAACTACACACATTCCACCCCTAACACTCAGTTGCAGAAAGGATTAAGAATTTAGGTTTTATTTTATGAATGATCAGTACTTTGCAGCTGGGAGAGATCAGAATGCCAGAATCAGGCCAAATCTAGAATCTATATACACAGGATTAACTAACAAGCAATATGTTTGTAGCCAATAGGTTTATAGCAAGTCAGTGGGATTGGAAAACTGAAGTCTATGGACTGAAGCTAAGTCTAGAACAGGAGAGAAATGTTGAAGAAGGGAAAAGGAGAGAAAACACCAGTAACCATCCTTTCCTGTTTTATTAATAGCTTAATTATAATAATTCCAGCCTAGTGAATGGTACAAGTAAAAAGCCTTATTATGGGAGAGTGACTGAAGAATCAAGTTACATCATGCATTATCTATGTTACTAAAGAAAGCAATAATTAAAATATTATGTTATCTTTTTTTTTAGGTTCATAGATTCTTTTACTGCAATCCTATCCTTGCAAAACACCTGCTCAAAGAATAAGAAAAACACACTATAATATTATGCAAAGTGCAATTTTTCTGTTTCAAATCTCAAAGCAACTCTAGATTCACTCAAGGAACAAAATGACTAGTTGTATGTGGAATGTAAAGGACCCATTCCGATAGCTATATAATAATAAAAGAAGAGAAACTGGAATTTCTGAAGGAATGCTCTTATTTGAAGCAGGAGAAATAACATTTCATTGCTATTTCTAGCTCTGAAACAATGACTGTTAGAAGATGAACAAACATAAGCAAGAAATAAAATACTTTTATTGATTTGCAAGGAAAATATCTCCTATATTTTGTGAATTCAAACTAGATATTTATTTCATATTTTAATATTGCTAAAATCAGAACTTAGCTTTAATAACTGTATACAGTAGTTCCTAACAAGGCAAAAATGATTGAATACAAAATTAGAGGTTTTATCTTGTTTTTGTTTGTTTTTACTATGTACCTGTCTTCGCACTAACCAAAAAATCAATTTCTTGGTTATAACTTCTGAAAACATAATTAAGCAATAGTGACTCCTTTATAATTTAGTCA
Source organism: Crocidura indochinensis (assembly GCA_004027635.1). Taxonomy (NCBI): domain Eukaryota; kingdom Metazoa; phylum Chordata; class Mammalia; order Eulipotyphla; family Soricidae; genus Crocidura; species Crocidura indochinensis. The sequence goes on along the minus strand of PVKC010042714.1, from coordinate 5,893 downwards.
GTTATCCAAAATAAAAAAATGTTTTGAGAAACTAATACAAACATTGGGTGCAGGTTAGACAGACAGATCAAAGTCTAGAGTACATGCTCTGCATGAGAAAGACCCAAATTTATTCCTTGTACTACAGTTTCCCCTCAGCACACAAGTCTGGGACATTACCAGAAAGTGGTTCAACTCCCTCTTCTCAAGTAAAATAAAGCTCAAGATGCAGGTATGAGTTGTCTGATACCATTCCATTGATACTTTCTGGTAAAAACAAAAAAGTGTTGCTTCAAAAATATCCAGAGATGAATAATATAGAAAATGGTGAAAACAGCAAGATCCAAAAAAAATCTTTTTTTAATTGCTAGATCAACCAACACATTGACAACACTGATAGAATCAGTTGAAATAGGGTACAGTTTTTGGGATCAAAATAAAAATACAGAGAATATAGAGTAATACTTAATGAAAGCTGTTAAGAACATGAGATACATAAGAAAATGAGATAGGTGCCAAAGAGATGCTACAATGGGTAGGGTAATTTCCTTCCACTCAAATAACCCAGCTTTAATCCCAGGCATCCCCTATGATCTCCTGAGCCCTGCAGAAATGAGGATCTTGATTTTCAACCAAAAGTACTGCTAGGTGGGGAAGAAAGGGAGGGAGGAAACAAGGATGAAAGGAAATTAAGTGGACATTTTACTAACTCATCTGTCATTGAAAGCGTTCTTTTTGTAACAGCTTCACAAGCTGTGCTTACCAAAATACTTAGATATACATATTCCCTGTAGTTGCCTCAAGAGAAATTCAGCAGATGAAGGGTGGCAGGAAAGGCAAATTAACAGTGAAAATTTTGTGCCTAATGGTACTTCGGGAAACATATTGGTGCTCAGGAGACCTTATGGGGTTCTGGGATGGAATAAGCACTGATTATATTCAAGGCACATGTTTTACCTGTGACCTATCTCTATGGCCCTAAATACTAGATTTGAGCAGGCAGATAAAAGAACAATCAAAATTATTTCTTTTGATCCTGGCATCACAAATGGTCCACTGTGTACTACCAAGACTACTCCCTTAATATTGCTAGGTGTGGTCCCGAAAACAAAGTAATAAATAAATAAATAAATAAACATATCATATAAAATAATGAAAGATAAAAAGAGAAAAATTGAAATTACTAAAATTTGAAGTAAAAGAGGAGAAATTATGATTAACATTATTAAAATAAAGGGTATTCCATGAAAAGTTATGTTTTTATAGATCAAACCAATAATAAAATAAATAAATTATACCCATAATTATCAAACTGACTTTAAAAAAAGAGATATTTTAAATTGATCTAAAACAGTGGTCCTCAAACTATGGCCCACAGCCCACATATTGTATTTGTTCCCGTTTTGTTTCTTCACATCAAAATAAGATGTATGCAGTGTGCAAAGGAATTTGTTCGTAATTTTTGTTTTTACTATAGTCTGGCCCTCCAATGGTCTGAGAGACAGTGAACCGGGCCCCTGTTTAAAAAGTTTGGGGACCCCTGATCTAAAACAACTGAGTTTTAACCAGTAAGCAGAATCTATAATGACTATAATCAGGTAACTTCACAGATTAAAATTCTAAAAAAAATCAATTGAAATAGAAAATGTAAAATTATTTCTTAATTTATTCTGCAAGAAGGTAATTATCCTGATGTAAAAGGCAACGATATTGAGGTGGAGGGGAATAACTGACTTCTCTTGTGCTGGAAAGATAGAACAAAGAGTAAGGTTCATTGTCTTGCACATGGTAGATCTGTGTTTGATTGACATTATCCCATATTGGGTCATTTGAACCCTCCAGGAGTGGTCCTTGTGCATAGAACCAGGGAATAAGCCCAGAGCACTGCTAGGTGTGCCCCATCCCAAAACAAACAAAAACTTGAGTTCAACAGCATAATAAATGCACCATGATGAAGTGGAATTTATTTTAGAAAATGCAAAGATGATGCAACTTTTCAAAGTCAAAGTAATGTGTTGTAGAAATAGAACTAAGAGGTTTAAAAGAAGTTTCTTTCTATTGAGAAGGAAAGATAGTTACACAGTCTATTTTCATAGTGAACATATTTAATAAACTAGTAATATAAACAGACTTCCTCAACCTGACTAAAAAATGATTAAGATGCCTGCATAAAACCCTACATTCAATCCCCAGTACATCATGGTGTATTGTCAACTTCTAAAAATATTTTTTCATACAAATATGAAAAATCTACTGCTAACATTTTAAAGAGTGAAATCTTAGTCCCCCCTCCCTCCCCCCCCCCCCCGTGCTCCTCCTATTTGAGCAAAACAATAATCCTTACTTTCACTAGTGTTCTACAACCCCGTACTAGAAGTTCTGGTTAGATAAACAGAAATAAGTTGCATCAAGATTGGATACAAAAGTAAAATTTTCTTATGTGCAGTTGATATGATATGTGCAGTTTCTACCTGCACGTAGAAAATTTTAAATAATCTGGACACACAAAAATACAATTGGAAAGTGTCTGGGTATATTGGTGGTGTTAAGAAAGGACAGAACTAAATATCCAAATCAGAGCCAACAACAATGAAATCATGAGACCCAACTTTAAAAACCAAACTTTAAAAGGTGCCTGTTATGATGGCAGGTTGATATATGGGGTAGTGGCATGGAAGAGGCTCAAGATATATTGGTGAAGAGAGGTTGATTCTGCTGGTGGAATTAGTCCTGAAGCATTGAATATCTAAACACCAACTATGAAAAGCTTTTTAAATCACAACAGTTTAAATAAAACTTAAAAAGTACAACTAGAGCTAATAAGTGATCTAATTAAAGTTGTACAAAATTATTATGCAAAAGTCATTCTGTACCATATCAATAAGGAAGTAAAAAAATTTCTATAACAACATCTAAAGATAAAAATTATGAGGAACATGGGACCCGGAGAGATAGCACAGTGGCGTTTGCCTTGCAAGCAGCAGATCCAGAACCAAAGGTGGTTGGTTCGAATCCCGGTGTCCCATATGGTCCCCCGTGCCTGCCAGGACCTATTTCTAAGCAGACAGCCAGGAGTAACCCCTGAGCACTGCCGGGTGTGGCCCAAAAAACAAAACAAAAAAAATTATGAGGAACAAATTTGACCTAAGAAGAGAAAGATATACACAAACAAAAAGGCATAACTGAAAAACATGAAAAGCCATCTTATATTTATAGACATAAATTACAATTATTACAATTATTAAGATAGTACTAATATCTAAACTGATTAAAGGATTCCGTCTATGCTCTTTAACTTTTATCGAAATAAAAAAATTCTACAAGGACAAAATTATAATGAATAGATCAAATTAAAAGGCTTACTTTTCAATTCTAAAGTTTACAACATTAGAGAAATCAAAATAGTGTTTTACTGAAAGTATAGACATTAAATTAATAAAAAATTGTTTTCACTTGGTTTTGTTTTGGGGCGTGCCTGGTGGTGCCCATGAGTTACTCTTGGTTCTGTGCTCAGAAATTGCTCCTATCAGATTAGGGGGACCATATGGGATGCTGGGAATTGAACATGGGGTTAGCTGTGTGCAAGGCAAATGCCCTACTCACTATGTGAATGCTCCAGACCCAACTGAAAATATTTTTAAGTCCAGAGAGAAGCCAGTGGATCTATACAAATATGATATCAATCAAGATGCCATAGTTTAATGTAAGGAAAGTATCTCATAAATAACATGGACCTCCACATGCGAATTAATACAGTGAGCTTTCACCTTAATTGTATAGAAAATTTATTCCAAATACTCTCCAAAGATGGGGCGGGAGTCGATTCAAGCAGTCGATTCAGGATAGACAGTGGTTTGCATCCCAGCATCCCATATGGTCCCCCATGCCTACCAGGACTGGTTTCTTAGCACAGAGCCAGGAGTAACCCTGAGCACCACAGGGTGTGACCCAAAATTGAAAAAAAATACTCCCCAAATATTGCTAGATATAATATTATTAATAAACTGAACAGATAACATACCAAATAGGATATTTAAATATGATATATTTACTAAGTGTGCATGATCCTGAAAAGTTGCAATATTTGCAACTCAATGACATAAGAAAGGACAAGATTTTTGGATAGTTGTGATCCCTGGTTGTGCTCATGACTACATCTAACTATGCTCAGGGATAATGCTGATAATTATTTCTGAGGTTCAGGGGAGCATATATAGAGCCACCAATTGAAATCAGGTCTGCCACATACAGACAAGTCTTTACTTGCTACACTCTCTAACCCTGAATAAACCAGATTAAGAATATAAATATTTATAATTTAAATAGATTTTCAAAATAAAAAGGATAACATTATGAGTTATTCATTCAATATATTGATATAATATTGATTTAGTTCTACATAATTATAAGTATCTGTATACATTATGCTCATTACTTAAAGTCTAATTACATAACTTATAATACAATTACTCTCTTTTATGCAATTTAAACACTTCCCATCATCCCCTTCTCTTCTTGTAACCACTAATTTGGTTTAATAGTTGAAATTTAATGGCTATATTAACTGACTAAAAATTTCACCAAAGATAGATAAGTACTAGAAAGGATGTTTAATATCAGTAGTCATTGTAGGGATGCAAATAAAAATGTAATGAAACTTCATGCTATAGCCACTAGAATGACTATAAAGAGAGCAAAAATATGGAAATAGCAAGAATTGGCAAAAATGTGAAGAAACTGTAGCTCTTCCATTGCTAAAAAATAGACTTATAAGTGTCTCAAAATTAAATATACAATTATCATCTGACTCAGAAATTCTATTCCTTCCCTAAACTTTTTGAGCACTAGACCATTTATACATTTACAGTAGTCCTACTAATGCTCACTATAGCCCAAATGAAACAACCTAAATATCTATCAATCAAAAATGATTAAGTAAATGATATTATGTACATAAAAGACCTGGTAGCCATTAAAAAAATGAAGTGCTAATATCTGGTACCATGGCAGTGAAAATAAAAACATTTTCCAAATAAAAAGGCAAGCATAAAATATTACATATCTATGATTCTTTGTGTATCAAATATCTGGCATCAGCTATAGAAACAGAAAGCAAATTAGCATTTGTCAAGTTTGAAGGGAGGGGAGTCATGAAAGGAGTGACTATTTAATGAACTGAGATTTTCTTACTGAAAAAAAAATGTTTAGAACTAGACAGAAGTGACAGTACATCTTTGTGAATGTATTCACTGTCATTGATTGTACCTTTTAGAATGCTTAATTTTATGTTACATAAATTTTACCTCAATATATGCCGGAGGAGAAAAGCAAAATTAATGTCAGCAGTGTGGCAGTAAATATGAGTGATCAGAAAATGTTTCTGTACCACTGATGGCCCAAAGAAAAGAATAAAATGATATAAATGAGCTTTAACTACTTTAGAACCATTTCAATAACTTCTAATCTGTCTTTGAACATTAGGATGCTGCAATTATCCTAATTTGAATGCATTTCATGATGCATATGAATGATAAAATTAGAAAATTAATTTTTTTCTTATTTTGGATTTGGGGCCACTCAGCAGAGTTCAGGACTGATTCCTGACTCTGCTCAGGAATCATTCCAGGCAGAACTCAAGTGAACATATGTGGAGTTGGATATCCATTTGGGGACTTGCCACACACAAGGTCTTAACCCTTGTGCATCTCACTCAGCTCCATATTAAAAATTTACAAAAGTTATTATCATAGTTCTACTAAGGCTATTTTTTATTTTTATTTATTTTTATTTTTAATTATGAGAACAAGGATACAAAGAAAGAGGGTAAGGTAAGGTTACAGTGGAAGGATAGTCACCCATAGGCAGAGGAAAGGCTGAGCGCATGGCTGCTGTTTTTTTTTTTTTTTTTTTTAAG
>PVKC010042713.1:0-11912 GCA_004027635.1 Crocidura indochinensis | reverse complement strand
GCTTCTCCCCCCCCTCCCCCGAGACATTTCTGTTTTGTTTTGTTAATTTGTTTTGGTTTTTGGGTCACACCCAGCAGCACTCAGGTGTTACTCCTAGCTCTAAGCTCTGAAATCGCTCCTGGTGGGCTCAGGGGACCATATGGGATGCCGGGATTTGAACCACCATCCTTCTGCATGGAAGGTAAACACCTTACCTCCATGCTATCTCTCCGGCCCCATTTCGGAGACATTTCTAAGCCCCAGTGTTGATGCTCATTTTCTCTTTGGGGCCTCACTCGTCCCTGGCTATGTCTGCCATGTCTGCCAGCCTGCACATACGCCAGTTCTGCTTGTCCTACATAAGCAATGTTGGAAGGGAAGAAAGTGTTGATCATCAGTCCTGGGACCTGGTGTTTCTTTTCCTATCATCAACTGGGGGAAGGGTCCTCCTTGGTCCCCAAACTCACTGAGGGATGGAAGTTGACCCTTGTTTGTTAGTTGACAGGCACAAAGGGTGTGTGAATGCAGGGCATGGGTGAGGTAGAAGGGGTAACTGGTTGAAGAAACAGAGTTGGCTGGGCCAGTGTGGATTGGACTTAGTAGGACTGCACGTGTGGTTGAGGCTTGAGACAGGGCTGGTGTGTGGCCAGACAGGGGCAGTGGGAAATTCTCAGCAGAGAGCTGAGCCAACACCTGGGGGTGCTCAGAATCATCCCAAGACAAATAGATGGCTGTCCCTCACTGTCCAGAGGTGTGGGTGCACTAGGCCCTAGGGCTCAGTCCAGGCTCGGTTCTGGGGTTGTGCAGGGGGCCTGTGGTCAGGCAAAGGATGCTGAGGGGTCCCGGGGGTGTGAGGTCCCCTATAAACCCCTCTGGGCACAGCCATACCCCCAGACATGGCCTCTGGCCAATGCGGCAGAAACAAAATCCTTTTCCCTTTTCTACAGAGACTCACATTGAGAGACGCAGATGCTGTCCCTGATTGGTGACCCATGTCAATGGCCCAGTAGGACACAAGCTGCTGCTGCTGGGGTTGAGTGGCCTGGGTGGTTGGGTGAGCAGTGCTGACAGAACCAAGGCTACACCTGAGTCAGATGCCCTGACTCTTCATACGTTTGATGCAGGAGGCATAGTGGGGGGCAGGGGGGGGGACGGGACCAGAGAGCATGGCTGAGGTCTGCTTCCTACAGTAGACAGTATGGTGTGTGTGTGTGTGTGTTGTGTGTGTGTGTGTGTGTGTGTGTGTGTGTGTGTGTGTGTGTGTGTGATGATCAGGATCTCCTGCAGTAGAGACAGGACTGAGTTTTGTGTGTGTTTGTGTGTGGCTGGGGTCTCAAGCCCTTTGCAGTAGAGATGGAGCAGCGGGGAGCTTGGCCAGGGTCTGCCCTGCTCACCCTGGTGCCCATGGCCCTCCATGCCCTCAGTGGCATGCGCAGAGTCCACAGAAGAGAGAATGGGCTGGCAGGGATGGGGGAGCACAGCTCAGCAGTTGCTTGCTCCACCCTGTCAGTCAGGCTATGGAGAAGGGTGAGGTACTGTGGGCAGGTCCGGCACCCGAGGGATTCATGGAAAGTTCTGGATGTGGGCAAGAGCTTTAGGAGAGTCTGCCTCTCCTTCCTTCCCACGCATGTGGGGGAAGCTGCTGACATGGGTCAGGGATGAGACCAGGAGAGCTGCCAGAAAGGAACAGAAGGTTCAGGGCAGCTGGCATCCTGTATCTTCATCTCACCAGACTGCCTGGAAGGTCAGAAATGATGGCAGGGGCTCCAGGAGCCATCTTATGCCATGAGGTCACTATGAGTACGAAAACAAAGTCCCAGAAAGTGCTGACGAGGGAGGGCAGAGAAGCAGGACCCATTGTGTCACTTAACGCTGCTCTCCCAGCCCCACCTACACTGGACACCCACCGCAGAGAGCTCACTCTTGGGGTTCACTCAGCTGTGCTCGGAGGTGTCTACACTTACGGGCTTTGGCTCTGTGCTGAATAAACAACAGCAAACACTCAAACACTCTGGTTCGTTTGGGGACAAAGGAGAAATCGCCTATGGCTCTGGCCCACTTTCACATCAGTGTGCATAGTAGTGGCTTAGGCAAAGGAGATGGGGAAGGGCCTGGGCACAGCCGGGTGCTGTTTGGGGCCCAGCCTGTCAGCTAAGCGGTAGCAATCGTGTGTGGGGATGTGGCTTCCTGAACACGGACGAGACCATGAATCTTTCATGGGCAGCCAGGGGGGTCTGTGTGGGTCCCCACGTGGGGCTGCCGTGGGGGGGGGGGGTGTCCCCTGACAGCTCTGCTGTGGAATACTGACGGCCAGAGTCAATTTCTCATGCAATGCAAAACAGCTCTTTGTTGGGGAAATTCCTTGTGTCCGCCATGCTTTCTAAACAGAAAAATGACAAGTCGGAATGTGGAAAAAAATAATTGACCTCTAATTGGAGATCACAGTCACTAAGACAAAGTAAGACAGGAGAAAGGGAGATGGAAAATAAAAAATAATCACCTCAAGGGAAGAGACACTGCACTTCGATGAAGTCTTGTGGCTTGCGCCACGGAAACCCACTGGGACTGAGAAATGCTTCCAGAGAGCCAGTTAAACAGGATTGTTTCCAAATAACATGGTTCCAAACAGTAGGCTGGGCCAGAAACAGCACAGGGGGAGGATGCTGGCCTTGCATGTGGCCATTGGGTTTTCTTCCTGGCATTCCATAGGGCTCCCCAAACTGCCAGGAGAGATCCCTGAGCAGTCAGGTGTCACGTCTGAACACACGGGTTGTGGTCCCCAAACAAAGACAAACAGAACAGCAACAACTCCCTATACTGGGTGGAGCAGTAAACAACACCCCCAAGGCCCAGGTCTGTGGTTAGCCTTTCAGGCTGACACCCCGAACTGGCTGCAGCATCTAGCAGTGACCTGCACCTGGTTCAGGATCAAACTTTCACCGCCTTGTACACCAAGTGACCCCACAGAGCAAAGGGGACCCTGTGTGAGGTTGATGGTAAGACACACCTGTGGGCAGGGTGGGCACTCAGAATAGGGGGTCCCAGTGACACACCTGCCTGTGTGACAGGCACACAAGGGTGTTCATTGCTCTGGAGGAAAAGAGCACAGGATTGGAGGTGACATTTCCAACAATCCGTCTGTCTTCACACCTTCTGCTTTGTGAATGAAGGTGTTTTTGAATCTGGTGAGTGTATGAATTATGTCAGTGTGACTGTGACTACTAGTGGGTGTATTTGGAGTATGTGTGTGACTGTGTGTAAATGTGTCTCAGTGTGTGTGGGAATGAATGTGTTTCATTATTTCTTCTTTCAAGTGTCTACCTTACTGGGATTGTGGATGTTTCCTCATCTACATAGCAGCGCCTCTTGAATAGCAGCTTAATGTCTACACACACCAAATCTGATCGTTTCCTCCTCACACTTTCCCAGAACTCAAACTCACAGGCATGTCCTTCTGTTTTGGTGATGCATCTTTAGATTTTATGTGCAGATCTCACATGTGCTACCTATGATTCAGACTTTTCTTTTTGGACCAAGCCTGGCAGTTCTCAGGACTTATTCCTTAAAGAGTACAGGGGAACGTATGAGGTGCCAAGTATTGAACCCAGGTCAGTCACGTGCAAGCCAAATGCTTACTCACTGTGCTATCCCGCTGGACCCTTACCCACTTCCATTAAAGTTTTGGGCCAGTAATCAATGTATTTAAATAAAGATATTAAAAAATATTTTGGGGGCCCGGGAGATAGCATGGAGGTAAGGTGTTTGCCTTTCATGCAAAAAGGTCATCGGTTCGCATCCCGGTGCTCCATATGGTCCCCCGTGCCTCCAGGAACAATTTATGAGCATGGAGCCAGGAGTAACCCCTGAGCGCTGCCGGGTGTGACCCAAAAGCCAACAACAACAACAACAACAACAACAAAAAAAAATTTGGGCCAAAGTGATAGCACAGCAGGTAGGATGCTTAAGGTCTGGGTTCAATCCCTGGCATCCATTAAGGCCCCCAGAGATCCATGAGCACAGCCCCCCCTTCCCCGAAAAAAAAAAAAACAAATAAACCAAAATAGTCATGGCACCTTGCACCCAAGCTCTGGCTGGGATGTTCATGAGATTTTACCCAGGCTATAGACTATAGCAAGTCTTGCGACAGATACCAAGATGTTTTTCTAATTCAAGCCACTCTAGGTCTTAGCAATTTGAAACACACCAGCGTGCAGTTTCAAGACTATGTCGATTCACTTTCTGGTAGTGGTGGGTATACACAAGCACTTGAAAAGCGAGAGGTCGGGGAGTTGGGGGTCGAATCCTGGGCAAAGTGGGGGAGCTGGGGAAACCAAGCCAAGGAATCTACAGCGGGCTGTGAGTTGCTCAAAGATGTAAGCGGTGGGTGCCTTCCACTGCAGGGCTCCTTCCACCGCGCCATCCACCCTGCTGTGCCCTCTGTGGCCCTCTCAGAGGAGGGGTGTCGGACTTCCAGGGTGGCTTTGAGGCGCCGAACCCAACACAGAACGTGCACAAGCTCAGCTCAGCCCAAGACATTTTAATGCTCCGAGTCCGAGCCGCCCCGCGCGTTACATTTGCCTCTGCTTGTGCCTGGGGTTGGTTTTGCAGTAGACGAACCAGCGGCCGCGCCGCTTCACCAGGTAGCAGTCCTTGCAGCGCTTCTTGAGCACGCCCTTGGTCTTGAAGCCCTGGGCCGGCGGCAGGCAGGCCTGGAGGCGGCCGGGGAGCAGCCAGGCCGCGGTGGCGTCGGGGCCCAGCGGCCGCAGCAGGAGCGTGGAGAGCGCCTTAAACGCCGGGGGGCGTGCGCCGGGCTGCAGGAGGAGCCGCGCGCCGGGCTGCAGCAGGGGCCGGAGGACCGACACCACTTTCCAGGCGAGACCCGAGGCCATGCTGGCGGCGAATCTGCGGGAAAAGGAAGCAAAACGTCACGGGGCATCGGGAGAACCCTGGCCTGGAACCCCAACCCGAGCAGGCAGGGTGAAAGGGGCGCGCTGCGGCTCTCCGGTTCAAGAGACACAAGTTGCACGGGTTGTTTCGAGACATGGCCCACCCTGGAAACGGAGGCACAGCGGGCCTCGAACCCCCGCACCCCGAGAGCCCCCGGACCTGCTGAGACTAGGAACGGTCGCGCGCCTCGCGCCTGCGCAGTGGGACGGAGCCGGCCGCCGTCGCCCGGAGTCCGTGCCAGGAGGAAAGATGGCGGCGAGTCACGTGAGCGTGCGCGCGGCCCCGCGGTGGAGACAGGTCACGCGACGAGCCCAGAGCGGAGCGGGAGCCGCGAGGGCCGGGGACGCCGAAGCGCGCTTTGCGCATGTGCGCGCAGTGGGACCGCCTTCTCGGGCGGCGCATGCGTAGACGCAGGGGGTCAGAGGTCACGGAAAGATGGCGGCGGCCGTGACCTTCCGGCGGCTGCTGCTCGGCCGGAGCGGCGCCGCGGCGCTGTGTCTCCGCCGGGACGTTCGGGGTTTTGGGGTTCGCACGGCGCCGACTGGAGAGAAGGTCACGCACACCGGCCAGGTAAGTGTCGGGGCGCTCGAGCGGGCACCCCGTAACCCAGGTCCCCGGCCCGGCATCCAGGGTCCTCGGCGTCTCCCTTGCCCGAACCTTCTGCCCGCTGCATGCACGGGCCAGCTCTCCGGAGCCTGTGTTCCCCGCACTCCAGGGTCCCCGTTACCCCGGGCTGCACCCCCAGCTGCTCTCGTCATCCAGCACAACCTGCAGCGCGGGCCCCGCGTTTGGCACCCGCTGAGCCGAGCGTCCCCACCTCCCGGCCGCCCGGAGCTGCGAGGTCCCCGAGGTGGCGGTGGGAATGGGCACCCCGGGGCGCTGCTGGGCTGTGCCAGTTGGGGTTCGGGCGGCATCTTTCCCTGGGAGGGTCTGCGGGAATCCGCTGACTGTGAGACTCCCCGCTTCTCCCCGCAGGCCTATGACGGTCAAGACTACAGGAAGATCCGGTTTGTGGGCCGGCAGAAGGAGGTGCGTGCGGGGCTCCGAGCTTTTACTTGACCCCCTGACAGGCAGCGGCTGGAGTGGGACCCGGCTGCCTACCTGTCCTCCCGCGACCCTGCACTAGTCACTGCAGAGTCGGTCTCTGACCTGAGTCAGGTCCCCTCCCTTTCCTATGTCCCAGCTGACTCCCCACTGTGCTCTCCTTTCCCACGGCTTTTCCTCCTCTCCACATGCACTCCCTTTCCAGCGCTCTCCCTCCACCAAAGGCTCTCTCTTCTCTCTCTTCTCCCCAGTGCAGCTGTGCTCTCAGTTCTTTAGTAGCTTCTGTGTTGGCCCTGGGTTGCGGGTGCACCTTTCCTGCTTCTGTCATGAGCTTGTTCTTGTGGTCCTGGTGGTGGACTGGGCTGGGGTCGGTGGGGACAGCCTGGTCCTGCTGGTTCCTTCCTTTTGCTGGGGCAACTGTGTGAGGAGGAGCCACGGAGACCTGAGCCCAGTGTGGGGTGAGGTGCAGGGGCAGTGTGCCCAGATTCCCTTGGGGTCATTGCGTGGATTTGAGCCTCCATCTCCTTGTGACTCTCCCCGCATTGTCCCTTAGCTCCTTTCAGTCCTGAGTGTTTCCTGCAGGTCTTATCTCTGTAGGGCATACATGTGTGCGTGAAATTGTATACACGTGTACACAAGTGTGTATATTCTTGGCCCGAGTCTGCACATGCATACTCCTGAGTGTGCACACACTGAAGTGTGTGGAGCCATACAGGGATCCATACGTTTGTGGCTTATGTGACTTATATGGCTGTGGACATGGCACATGAGGAACTGCTGCGTGGATGTCACATGTGTGGGACTGGATGGATGTGGTGTGTGTGAGACTGAATTTGGGACCAAATGCATGGATGTAGCATGTGTGAGACTGCATGGATGTGGCATATGCAGGACTGACTGGATACATGAATGTATCATGTGCAGGACTGGCTGCATGGATGTGTCGTGCAGACTGATTGCATGGATATAGCATGTGTGGAACTGACTGCATGGATGTATCAAGTGCAGGACTGTCTGGTGTGGTATGTGTATATGACTGCATGGATGTAGCATGTGGAACTGACTGCATGGATATAGCATGTGCAGGATTGACGGGGTACATGAATGTATCGTATTTTTTTGTTTTTTTGTTTTTTTTTTTTGGGTCACACCTGGCAGCGCTCAGGGGTTACTCCTCGAACCACACTTAGAAATCACTTCTGGAATGCTTGGGGGTCCATATGGGATGCCAGTTACCTTCTGCATGAAAGGCAAATGCCTTACCTCCATGCTTTCTCTCCGGCCCCACATGAATGTATCGTGTAGGATTGACTGCATTGGATGTATTAGGTGCAGAACTGACTGGTGTGGCATGTGTGTGACTGCATGGATATAGCATGTGTGGGATTAATTGGATACATGGATGTATCTTGTGGATTGACTGCATGGATTTATTAAGTGCAGAACTGACTGGTGAGGCATGTGTGGGACTGACTGCATGGATGTAGCATGTGTGGGACTGCCTGAGTGTGGCATATATGGAATGGCTCTGATGTGGCATGGGTGGGACTGGGCTTATGATGCCTGTTGCATCCTTGGTGACCCCCTCACCTTCCTCCTTCCCACTGCAGGTGAACGAGAACTTTGCCATTGACCTCATCGCTGAGCAGCCAGTGAGTGAGGTGGGGAGCCGTGTGGTGTCCTGTGACGGTGGTGGGGGTGCCCTTGGCCACCCTCGGGTATTTATCAACCTGGTAAGGAACCCTGCCTGCCCTTTGCACAGTGTCTCTAGGTCTCCACGAAGCACCAGGTGATATGGTTCAGAGCTGGGGGGAAGGGGCAGAGGAAGTAACGCTCACACACATATACACAGATACGATGGCACATCCATGCACACATAGAAACTTGTGCAGACACAACGGTGTGTACACAAAACACACATGGAGAAAGTACATGACAGCACATGCACAAACATGATGGTGCACACTCAAATGTACACTGGCACAGGAAACACGTGTACACAATGATGTGTGGACACAGGCATGCTTGCATAGTGCATGCATGGGACACACATGAACACATGATATACAGATACCACTGCATAGACATGTACACGGACACATGACTATGTATATGGCACTTAAGCACATACATGCCCACAGACACATATGTAGATACAATGGCACACAGACAGGATGGCGTGTGCAGAGGGAGTGTATGCAGGCCAGAACATTCACAGATACAGAGTGGCAGATGTTTGTGCACAGATGTGGCTGCTGGCAGGCATGCAGACAGATAGGCACACAATGTTGCACACAGGCATATTCAGCAGGTCACGCATATACACACACAGACAGGATGGGGCTCTGCCTGGCATTGCTTCCCACTCTCAGCGGGTGAGGGGGTGTCTGGACTCTGGGCTGCTTCTGAATATCACTTGCTTCTCTGTCCCTCCTGCTGCAGGACAAAGAGACCAAGACAGGCACGTGCGGCTACTGTGGCCTGCAGTTCCGCCAGCAGCCGCACTAGCACTGGAACTGGCAATAAAGACACATCCTCAGGCTACGTGGCTCCTTGTGCTTCTTTGGCTGCATCGCCTTGTGCACCCATGGAGGCCCTGTCACACCGGCTTAGCTCACATGGTGGCCTCAGAGAGAGCTGGACCCCAGGGCAGGAGGGGTTGTTGGGAGTGGATGGGCAGTCAAAGCTCTATGCACCCCAAGCTCATGCACTCAGGCTCAGCCCAGTCTGGGTCCCCAATCTGAGTGACCAGGCCCCCAGCCTGCACCCCACATGGGTGTTCGTGTCCTTCCCTGAGTCAAAGTCAAGGCAGAATTTGCTTCTATTGTCCCCAGGGCCAGGGGTGGGAAACTGGGGACATGTGTGTGGCCCCAGGACTCTGCAGGAAGCAGCTCAAAGGGGAGAACTGGGGCCTCCACTGCCCACAGGGCTATAGCAGCTGCTATATCCCAGGATGGACTGGACAGGCCCACTTCAGGGTCAGACGTGCAGAGCCATGACAGAGTGTGGGGCAGCTATGAGTAGTGGGATTACATCCATGATGGTCAAGTGAGACTCTTCCTGCAGGTGCGTGGTCTTTGCCAGGCATTGTCGGGGGCCTTGTGGGTTCCAGCACTCCTGGGAGCAGTCTGGTCTGGCTCCTGACAAATGTGCACCTTGGGCGGGAGAGCTGGGACAGGGGCACCCTCCCTTGTGCACAGACAACCCAGGTTCTATCCCCAGCACTGCATAGGGTTTCCTAAGTCCCTCAAAACAAGAATAGTTCACCTAGCAATGAGAAGGTGACTGTGCATGCTGGACGCCTGTGATGAATTCATGCCCAACATGCTTCAAGAACTCAGAAAATTAGTGAGAGGTCAGTATAGTATGGGAACCAGTCACTGGCCTTGGGGAGAGGTGTGGCGCAGAGGATTGAGCTGGTGGCTCAGCGGGGCTTCCAGCTCTCCGAGGAAAGAGGGCTGGCGTGTGAGTGCATGTGTGAATGTGTTCATATGTATGAGAGTGGGAGTACATATGTGAGTGTATGTATGTGTGTGTAGCAGGAGAGGCCAGAGCGAAGGAACCGGTGGTGCCGGGATTATGGCAGCCTTGGACCATGGGAATGTGGTGGGAGGTTCCATCTCAGGGTCCCTGCATAGGTCTACCAAGGACACGAACATGCCACGATAAGGGGGCCACTGCTGCTGGACACCAGGCAGTGACAGAACACAGCTGACCCTGGAGGTGTCTGTGCAGGGATAGTTCTACTCCTGAGGGCCGCCCTGCAGAGGGAAGGTGGGTGCCTGGTGCAGTGGGGGGTGAGACTGGACCTTGCAGGGCTCCAAGTTACTCTACAGTCGTGGAACCACCGATGTCTTCTTACCCATGATTAAGTTCCTGTTCTGTTTTCTGTCCTGCTGTCTGCAGGGGTTGGGTGTGGGGCCTTCTCTGGAGAAACTGGGGACAACCAGGGTGCCACCTTCCTCTGATGACCTGATCACTAGAGAAGGACCACGCTACCCAGTGACTCTCCTCAGGCTCAATCCTGGGGGCTGGGGTATCAGCTGGACTGTGCCCTCTTGATGCAGCCTCTGGTACCTGGCAGTGGGGGGCTCTCCCAGTGTAGCCCATGTCTGTGTCTCTCTCCGCAGCCCTGTGACCTTTTTTTTTTGTTTGTTTTTTTGGGCCACACCCAGTGATGCTCAGGGGTTACTCCTGGCTATGCACTCAGAAGTCACTCCTGGCTTGGGGAACCATATGAGAAACCGGGGGATGGAACCGAAGTCCGTCCTAGGCTAGCACAGGCAAGACAGGCACCTTACCTGCAGCGCCACCAACTGGCCCCCAGCCCTGTGACCTATCTGACTCTCCCCAGCCCTGTGTTTGTCCCCTTTATGGTTGGGCAGGATGTGTGTGTGGCTTGTCTGCAGACAGAGCAGCTCTTCTGCCTGGCTCTGCTCAGGCCCTTCCCCTCCTTCCCTGTTTCTTCCCTTTTGGTGTGCTGTCTGCACCTTCAGGATGGACACATCATGGTTGATGATGATGTGACCCTGTGTTTCACAGAGAGCCGAATGCACAGAAGAGTCCACTTAGGGGCCAGAGACTAGAGTGTCAGGAAAGCATCATGAGGAAGACATGTGTCCTTAGCCAGACATGTTGGTTTCCTGGAGTTGTCACCCCTCCATATGAGCCTGGGCCCAGTGGGGCACTGTCACCTGTGTTCAAGTGAATCCTGACCCACTGAGGAGCTGTCACTTGCCCACATGAGCAGGGCTTAATGTTGGTGGTGGGACCTGAGCCTGAAAAATCCACTACGGAGTCAGGCATCTCCTTTCAGGGGGGCAGTCATGAGTGTGGCACGGACACTGGGCTCTCTCTCTGGCCACATGCATTGACCTGGAGCACCTTTCTATCAACATTGCTCTTGGCTGTCCTCAGGCACAGACACAGTCTTCTCATATACAGGCACCATCCATTGTCTTCAGATACTTCATACAGATAGGGTATAAAGTCTCCTCAGACAGATGCTTTCTGCATTCTCTTTAGACATAAACTCGCGTCCACACTTTCCTCAGACTGGAACCATCCATAGTCTACACCAGTGGTCGGCAACATGCGGCTCACTAGCCACATGTGACTCCTTACACTTTTTTTTTTTTGTGTGTCACACCTGGCGGTGCTCAGGGGTTACTCCTGGCTATCTGCTCAGAAGTCACTCCTGGCAGGCATGGGGGACCATATGGGACACCGGGATTCGAACCAACCACCTTAGGTTCTGGATCGGCTGCTTGCAAGGCAAACACCGCTGTGCTATCTCTCTGGGTCCCGGCTCCTTACACTTTTAATTTGGCTCTCCTGTGTGCCGGGTGGCCGCTCCAGGAGTCGGAACTCTGCTCCTAGCCTCTGTCAGTGCTCGCCCTGCGTGGCTCTCAAATTTCATTCGTGGTTTTGGCGAGATTTGGCTCAGTTGAAAGAAAAGGTTGCCTACCACTGGTCTACAAAGGCACCGTCCACACTCCAGAAATGAATGTCATCCACAATCTCAGGCACCATCCACATTTTCAGACAAAGACAGTCTACAGTCTACACAAACACAGACACATCAGCGCCCACCTGGGACTGAAAGAGAAGAGAGAAATCAAGTTTACTTTTTATTCCTCCTGGAGTCAGATCTGCCCCCACCATCTAGGGGCTTCTGAGAGAGGGAGAGATAGATGGAAATTCACTGGCCAGAGATGGAAGCCTGGGTTCAGAAAAGAAGGAAAAAGGAGTAGATGCAAAGCAGGTAGCATCTACCTGAGAACAATTTATCTCTGTGTGCCCTGCACCAACCACCTCCCTCATGGACCAGCAGGTGCTGCTCTGGTCACTCAGAGCTGGGCTTCCCCAAAGGTCCCAAGTTTTTCCTTTATATCCAGCATGACAAGGGGTGTGTCCAGAGGGCATGTCCAAGTTCTCAACTG
>PVKC010042712.1:0-11906 GCA_004027635.1 Crocidura indochinensis | reverse complement strand
GATTAAAGACCTTGATATCAGATATGAAACTATAAGGTATATAGAACAACATGTAGGTGAAACACTCCATGACATTGAGACTAAAGGCATCTTTAAGGAGGAGACATCACTCTCCAAACAAGTGGAAGCAGAGATAAACAGATGGGACTATATTAAGCTGAGAAGCTTCTGCATCTCAAAGGAGATAGTGCCCAGAATACAAAGGCCACCCACTGAGTGGGAGAAATTATTCACTCAATACTCATCAGATAAAGGACTAATATCCAAAATCTACAAGGTACTGACAGAACTATACAAGAAAAAAAACATCTAACCTCATCAAAAAATGGGGAGAAGAAAGGAACAGACACTTAATAAAAGAAGAAAGGCAAATGCCAAAAGGCACATGAAAAGATGCTCAACATCACTAATCGTCAGGGAGATGCAAATCAAAAAACTACTATGAGGTACCACCTCACGCCACTGAGATTAGCACACAACACAAAAAAGGAAAACACACAGTGCTGGCGGGGATGTGGAGAGAAAGGAACTCTTTTTCACTGTTGGTGGGAATGCCATCTAGTACAACCTTTATGGAAAGCGATATGGAGATTCCTTCACAAACTGGAAATTGAGCTCCCATTCGATCCAGCTATACCACTCCTAGGAATATACCCAAGGAACACAAAAATACAATACAAATATCCCTTCCTTACACCTATATTCATTGCAGCACTATTTGCAATAGCCAGACTCTGGAAACAACCAAGATGCCCTTAACAGATGAGTGACTAAAGAAACTGTGGTACATATACACAATGGAATACTATGCAGCCATCAGGAGATGAAGTCATGAAATTTTCCTATACATTGATGTACATGGAATCTATTAAGCTGAGTGAACTAAGTCAGAGGGAGAAAGATGCAGAATGGTTTCACTCATCTATGGGTTTTGAGAAAAATGAAAGACATTTTTAACAGTATCTCAGAGACAAGAGAGATGAGGGATGGTAGATGAAGCTCATGACATGAAGCTCACCACATAGCGTGATGACTGCCGTGGGAGAGATGACTACACTGAAAACAATCATAATAATGTGAATGAATGAGGGAAGTGGAAAGCCTGTCCTGAGTACAGGTGTAGGGGGGTGGGGAGGAGGGAGATCTGGGAAATTGGTTGTGGGAATGTTGCACTGGTGAAGGGGGGTGTTCTTTACATGACTGCAATCAAACAACTGTAATCATATTTGTAATCACGGTGTTTAAATAAAGATAATTATTAAAAAAAACTGAAAGTCAAAGGTTGGAGGACAGTTCTTCAAACAAGCATCCTTAAAATAGCTGATATGACCATATGAATAGCAGATGACACAGACTTCCAGCTCATAAAGGTTATAAGAGTCAGAGAGGGTCATTTCTTTTCTTTTTTTCCAGAGGACATATAACACTTTATTATTTCCATAATAAAAAATGGGTTTTTGCCATTTTATTCTATATGAGAAAATAGTTCATATACTGTTCATGTTTGAAATAAATTTACACTAAAGTTTATTTTATTTTCACATCTTTTTATTTCTTTAATAATTTCTTTAAGCACTGTGGTTATAGAAATGTTTATAGCTGGGTTTCAGTCATAGAATGTAAACCACCCTTTAGCAGTATAAATTTCCTGCCACCAATGTCCCCATTTCCCTCTTTTCTGCCTATCTTTGGGACACACATTATACTGCTCTATCATTGTCATGGTAGTTGTCAATGCAGTTGGTCTACCTGTGCTCACCACTCTTTATGGTAAACTTCATAAATGAATTAGTTCCTCCTGACCAGTCTATTGTCTTTAGATATTATTACCATATTGTCTTTTACTTTTCTTACATCCCACAGATGAATGTGTATTCTTTGTCTACCCTTCTTCTGTTGATTCATTTCACTCAGCATAACAATCTCCATGTCCATCTATGTATAGGCAAATTTCATAAATTTCCTAACAGCCACACAATATTTCATGCACCAAAGTTTCATTAGCCACTCCTATTGTCAATAGTACTGCAATGAACATAGGTATGCAGAGGGCATTTTTGTATCTTGTTTTTGTGTTCCTAGATTATATTCCAAGGAATGGTATTATTGGATCATATGGAAGCTAATTTCCAGTTTTTTGAGGGACATCCATATTATTTTCCAGAAAGACTGGAATAGACAGCATTCCCACCAGCAGTGGCTGTTCTTGTTCTTTGTGATGTGTGCCAATCTCTATAATGTGAGATACCTCATTGTTATGATTTGTATCTCCCTGATTATTAGTGATGTGGAGCATTTTTTTTCATGTACCTTTTGGCCATCTGTATTTCTTTGAGGAAATGTCTGTTAATTTCTTTTCCCAATGTTTGGATGAGGTTAGATTTTTCTTTTTTCTAGTTACGTTCTATCAATGCCTTATATATCTTAGATATTAACCCCAAATCAGAGGGGTAGTGAATAAATAATTTCTCCCTGTCTATGAGTCTTTGTGTCCTAGTCATCATTTCCTTTGAGGTGCAGAAGCTTCTCAGTTAAATGTAGTCCATTTTGTTTATTTCTCCTTCTACTTTCTTGGATGGTGCTATTTCCTCTTCGAAGATATCTTTAGTCTCAATGTCATGGAGTATTTTGCCTGTTTTCTTCTATATAGCTTATAGTTTCAGGTCTGATATCAAGGTCTTTAATCAAGTTTAATTTGATCTTTGTGCATGGTGTTAAAGAGAGATATGAGTTCACTGTTTTGCATGTTGCTGTTCAGTTGTCCCAAAACTGATTAAAAAGGCTTTCCTTGCGTCACTTTGTTTCTTGCCCATTTATCAAAGATTAATTGAATGCCCGGGCGTCATTCTCTAAATACTCAAGTATATTGCACTGATCTAAGGATCTGTCTTTATTCCAATACCATGTTGTATTAATGAATATTGCTTTGTAGTACAATTTAAAGTTAGGGAAAGTGATACCTCCCATCTTCTTTTTTAAACTAAGGATTGCTTTAACTATTTGTGGAGATTTGGGGGGTGGGGGGAAGGTTCACATCCAGCGGCACTCAGAGGTTACTCCTGACTCTGTGCTCAGAAATTGCTCCTGGCAGGCTCAGGGAACCATATGAGATGCCAGGATTTGAACCACCACCGTTCCTGGGTTGGCTGGCTGCAAGGTAAATACTCCTACCACTGTGTAATCACTCCAGCCCCTTCGTGGGCATTTTTTGTTCCAAATGAATTTCAGGAGTATTTGAGCCATTTCTTTGAAAAATATCATGGGTATTCTTAGAGGGATTACATTAAATTTGTACAATGCTTTGGGAAGTACTGCCATTTTAATGATGTTAATCCTCCCAATCCATGTCTCCATTTCCTTGTGTCCTCTTTTATTTCTTAAAGAAGTATTTTGTAGTTTTCTTTGTATAGTTCTTTTACCTTTAGTTGACTCCAAGATATTAAATTTCTGTGGTATTATGATGAATTTTAATATCTATTTATTCTCTATCATTATTTATGCATAAGAAAGCTATTGATTTTGTATTCTAAATTTGTAGCCTGCCATTTTGCTATATAAATCTATTATTTCCAGAAGCTTTTGGTAGAGTCTTTAGGATTTTTTAAGTATAGTATAATGTCACCTGCAAAACAGTGTTTGACTTCTTCCTTTCCTATGTTTGCCTTTGATATCTTTTTTTTTTCTTTTTTTTTTTGGTTTTTGGGTCACACCCGGCAGTGCTCAGGGGTTACTCCTGGCTCCATGCCCAGAAATTGCTCCTGGCAGGCACGGGGGACCATATGGGGCACCGGGATTCGAACCGATGACCTTTTGCATGAAAGGCAAATGCCTTACCTCCATGCTATCTCCCGGGCCCTGCCTTTGATATCTTTTTCTTGCTTGATTACTATGTCAAGTACTAACAGTACTATGTTGAATAGAAGTGGCAAAAGGGATCACCTTTGGGGGCTAGAGAACTTACCCCGTTGCTATTCAGTCCTCAAAGAGAGTCATTTCTTTTTTTTTTTTTTTTCTTTTTGGTTTTTGGGCCAAACCTGGTGACGCTCAGGGGTTACTCCTCGCTATTTGCTCAGAAGTTGCTTCTGGCAGGCACGGGGGACCATATGGGGAACCGGGGGATCGAACCGCAGTCCGTCCTAGGTTAGCGCAGGCACCTTATCTCCAGTGCCACAGCCCGGCCCCTTTAAGCATAAGGGGATTTTCTTTTTTGTTTTTTTGGGCCACACCCGTTTGATGCTCAGGGGTTACTCCTGGCTATGCGCTCAGAAATCGCCCCTGGCTTGGGGGTACCAAATGGGACGCAGGGGGAATCAAACCGTGGTCTGTCTATGTTAGCGCTTGTAAGACAGACACCTTACCTCTAGCGCCACCTTCCCGGCCCCAAAGAGAGTCATTTCTTAATAATCAAAGGATTCATACAAAAGTAAGAAATATATTGCTAAAAATACATGCACCCAATCAGGGGCCAGCAAATACTTAAAACAAAAGTTAATATACGCTGGAGTGACAGTACAGATGTAGGGTGTTTGCCTTGCATGTGGCCAACGTAGGACTGGCCCAGGTTCAATCCCTGGTATCCCGTATCATCCATTCCCTGAGCCTGATATGATATGAATGTTTTCTGAGCATAGAACCAGGAGTAATCCCTGAGCACCACTGAGTATGGTACCAAAGCAAACAAAAATATATAAATTAGGGCCACAACAATAGCATAGTAAGTAGGGCATTTGCTTGCATTATATCCAATCCCTGATATCCACTGGGTATGGCCCCAAAACAAAAAAGGTGTTAGCAGATGACATAATACTGTGTTCAGAAAAAAATATTAAGTACAATAAAAGGTATTTCAAAGTACTTACTAGGATTTATTATTCTGTGAACATTTATCAAACACTTCTAAGTGTCTGAAATATATCAGTGAACATAAAACTTTGAGATTTAGTGTCTGTATTTTGTAGAAGAGAAACAATAATAAAGCCATGTATTTATTATGGCCTTATAATAACATAATTATTATGGAAATCCTAGGTACCACTCCAAAAAATTTTTTAAAAAGCATTAAAATTGAGCTAAATAAAATGTTTTCTTGATTTATAAAGAAAGTCTTAACATATAAGGGGAAAGGAGTTTAACTAAAATAGTGTCTTTAGGGGCCGGAGCGGTGGCGTTAGCTATTAAGGCATCTGTCTTGCGCGCACCAGCCTAGGATGGACCGTGGTTTGATCCCCTGATGTCCCATTTGGCCCCCCAAGCCAGGAGCGATTTCTGAGTGCATAGCCAGGAGTGTAACCCCTGAGTGTCACTGGGTGTGGACCAAAAAGAAACAAACAAATAGTATCTATACTAGAAGTTTGGTTCTGAAGTCAATAGGTATATAAATCCATTTAGTAAAGCATTCACTAACTTGAAGAAATAGTGAAATAATACAGAATTAATAATAATAATAGTACAGATATGCCCTGCATACTGCTGAGTGGGGTTCTATCCCTGGCACCACAGGTTTCTCCCAACCCCTGTCAGGAGAGATCTTCAAGCACAGAATCAGAATAAATTCTGTGAACAGTTGAATATGATACAAATAAAAATCAAAACACTAGCTAAATACCTTGGTCAAGTTGTTTAACTTTAAATCTCAATTTCTTCCCTTGTGAAATAGTAAAAAACAATGTATCCACCACTTAGGGGTACTGCAAAGGTCAAATGAGATCATAAATTTAAATAATAGATGACATAAAAATATATCTATGTGCTGAAGTGAGTGTACAGCAGATAAGGCGCTTGCCTTGCACACAGCCAACCCAGATTTTTTCGCTGGCATCCATACAGTCCCAGAGCCCACCAGCAGTGACTCTTGAGTGACAGTAGAGATAACCCTTCACCACTAAGTGTGGCCCAAAAGCAAAACAAAAACCACTCTAACAGTAATTCATATTCTTGGATATAAAGATACAGATTAGTGGGCCAGAGCTATAGTACAGCGGCAGGGTGTTTTGCCTTGCAGGCAGCCAACCTGGAATTGACTTGCACTCAATCTCTGGCATCCTTTATGGTCACCTGAGCTTGCTAAGAGAGATTTCTGAGTGCAAAGCCAGGAGTAAACCCTGAGTGCCCTGCTAGGTGTGGCCCCAAAACAAAACAAACAGAAGATACAAATTGGGGCCAGAGCAATAGCATAGCAAGTAGGGTGTTTGCTTAAATGCAAATTCAATCCTTGATATACTATATGGTCCCCTGAGGCTGCCAAAAGTAATCCCTGAGCAATACCAGGTGTGGTCTAAAAGTAAAAAAAACAAACAAAAAAGAAGTTACAGTAGTAGACTTTAAAACTTTTTTGTGTACATGAAAATGTCTAAAAAATAATGACATCGGCCGGAGAGATAGCATGGAGGTAAGGCGTTTGCCTTTCATGCAGAAGGACAGTGGTTCGAATCCCAGCATCCCATCTGGTCCCCAGGGCAATTTCTGAGCATAGTCAAGAGTAGCCCCTGAGCACTGCCAGGTGTGACCCCAAAACCAAAATAATAATAATAATAATAATGACATCATAAGTGATATAAACTAAATTTAAAAGGGAAGTCACTTTCCCCCAATAATTTTACCAGAAATAACCTAAAACATATGGTACCAAAAAGTTTGTTAAGGATTGAAGAGAAATTGAGAACAGAAGTTGAGGCACTTGCCTTGAATGTATTCAACTCCAGTTCAGTTCCCAACTCTTCAGATGGACCTAAAAGCACTAGTAGGAGTGACCTCTGAACAGAGTCAAAAGCTCTTCATCAGGTGTGGCCCAACAATACCCTGTTCCAAAAATTCTTGACTATTTCAAGAGACTAATTATTCTTCATTTGTTTAACTATCCCTTGAGACCATCTGTAATCCACTCTAATAAGAAATGTGAGGAAAATAAATTGAACTTTTTGTTTGTTCAATTATTAGTAAGATATGTTTGAGCTCATACATGTATCACTTAGGGAAATGCTCTGCGTACATTTAACACTATTCTTAATGAGAAAAAGCACATAGTTCCTTTAGTTCAATGCCACAATTGTTTTATCTTCAAATAAAAATAACAACTATTTGGAGTAACCCCAAAACAAGCATTTAACAATTACCAGCAGCAAACCACTCGTACGTATTATATTGTTAAGTCTACTCAAATTATAAACAATCTAATTTTACTTTCAAAAAACTATCAGTAAAATTTAAGTCTATATATCTTTGATTGCTTTATTTTTGTAAGAAAAATAAATCCTGGGGCCGGGTGGTGGCGCTGGAGGTAAGGTGCCTGCCTTGTCTGCGCTAGCCTAAGACGGACCGCGGTTCGATCCCCCGGTTTCCCATATGGTCCCCCAAGCCAGGAGTGACCTCTGAGCGCATAGCCAGGAGGAACCCCTGAGCGTCACTGGGTGTGGCCCAAAAACCAAAAAAAAAAAAAGAAAAAGAAATCCTTACGACTTCAATTTATAAAACTTCATTTTAAAGACTTCTTAAAGTAAAATAAAAGAAATCCTTAAGTTTTAATCCATAAGTAGGTACTCTTTAAAGAAATGATACAAATCATAAGCAAAAACCTCAAGCAGAATATGGTGCTTTTATATTAACTCTGTGGGATTAGCATGCAGATCCAGCCTGGGACTGCCCATGATGCAGGGCTGGGGTTTGTTTCTGTGGAGCCAAAAGGAGGTGGCCAGCCCACACACCCTAGGGAGTCGTCCACAGCTTATGGGCATCTGAACACCATGGTGAGTGATGAAGAAAAAGAAAAAAAGTTAAAGTTAAAAATAAAAGAAAAAGCGCGAAAGCACAGCTGTAAACTGGTTGCTTTGCACGTGGCTGACCCAGCATGATCCTGGATTGATCTCTGGAGTCCCACATGGTCCTCCAAACCAGGAGTGATTTCTGAGCACATAGCCAGGCTTAATCCCTGAGCATCACCGGGTGTGTCCCCCAAAAGAAGTAAAAATGGACGGAGAACGTCTAGAATCCCAGTTAAACCCAACAGAAAAACTAAAATTTTTTTTTGCTATCACGCTGGCCCCTTAGTGTTTCAGATTAATCTCTTAAAGTTGTATCAGTCATTGTTTTGCTGGTTTAAATGTGTATTATACTTTTTCCTAATATTTCCTAATTGCTATAATGTTTTCTGGTGTACCATTATTTACCAGCCTGTTTTCAAACTATATTTTCTTTTTCTTTCTTTCCTTTTTTTTTCTCTCCCTCCCCCAAAACTATTTCTTGCAGAAATGTTCTTGTAATATTGTTTAGGGAAGTTATGAAAGGAACTAGGATGTTCCAGTATAAAAGTGATTGGTTAAATAGTGTTAAGAATTTTAAACTACAGGTTTATTTTGCAGAAAAGTTCTGTTTATGGAAAAGGCTGATATTTTAATTATATACTTTAAATTTTGTTGCTTTGAGTAATATAGGGTTCCTTTTGGCCAGAGGTCAGGAAAACAAAAGCTAACCTTTCCTCTTTTGTTATTTAGAACAAGGAAGAGGGAGAAGTTACTCCCCTCAAAGCTAAATGCTAATCCCTCCCACAGCTGGCAGGGGTCTATGGTTGGTAATCAATTTAAGAGTGGCCTGGGGGTATGGGAGAGGGACAGACACAACAAGGAGAGAGGGCAGACACAGGAGAGATGCAGAGAGGTTGCTTAACTTAGAGGACATGTGAGAAATATGAACATGGCAATTAGGGCCTTGTAATAAAGCTGGATGTCTCCTGACTTCAACCAACTGCCTGTGCATCATTTCCTCGCCATTATCCTGAACCACCAGATCCATGGGCTGAAAGGGCTGCAGGCACCAGGTTCGGCCAAGAAGGGCCTTACCCATCATCCTCCACCCACACTACTAGGACTCGTTCATTAATAATTAATACAACAGGGGCCCAGGAGATAGCATGGAGGTAAGGCGTTTGCCTTTCATGCAAAAGGTCATCGGTTCGAATCCCAGTGCCCCATATGGTCCCCCGTGCCTGCCAGGAGCAATTTCTGAGCATGGAGCCAGGAGTAACCCCTGAGCACTGCTGGGTGTGACCCTCCCAAAAAAATAAATAAATAAAAAAATAATTAATACAACACCCTACCAGGAGTGTTCTCTGAGCATAAAAAAAGGGACAAGTCCTGGAACACAACTGGGTGTGGCCCAAAATAAACAAAGAAATACAAATCTAAAGTGCTCAGTCAGATATATGGGTGACTTTTTCAGTTGTCATGATTATTAGGACTTTATCATGGACTATTAGTAACTGAGTTAAGTGTAAACATAAAAAAGACATACAATAAAGCACCAATACTACAGAATGTATATACAGTACACTTTCTAAAAATACAAAAGCTTTATTCATGAATGATATTCAAATAAGACTGTTATGGTTAGTTTTTATTACATTATCATTCATTTTTACATGATTTAGCCCATAATGCCAACAGACTATGATTAAGAGCTATCACACCCAAACTCTACCATGGCAAAGGGCCAAACTCCACAACTCTAGGACTGCAAACCACCACACCTCTCCAGGTAGACTGATGGGTCTAGTAGACAACTCTGAGACTTATTTTGGAATAGAATAGGCAGATTCTTATCTTCCTTTTCTGGCTAGGTTCATTGCCCCCCAATCCCCACAACTCCACCACATTAAGGGCCACAACTTCTTAACTCCTAAAACGCTCACCTGCTTACATAGCTATGCAATAGCTGCTCTTAATTTCACACTACTTTCACAATATGGAATGAACACAGCAAACCCAATATTCCCTAAAGCCCACCAAGCTCTATTAACAATAAGAACAGAAGGCTCAAATAGCATCAACCAGCTCAGTAAAGTCTCAGCCAATGACATTAGTAACACCACTGTAAGAAAACATGCTTAAAGAGATCAAAGAAACAATAGCACAAGTAGTTAGCAAAGCCAGCAGTGCAAAATGAGTGCTACAATGAGAAAAATATAAGCAAAAATGAAGAGCATGGTAAATGACTTAAAACTCTCAAAAGCACATCTGATAGCAGCTGAGCAAAGATCAAGGAGTTCTAAGATGAGAAGAAATTGGGGCCGGAGATACAGGATAGCGGGGTTTGCCTTGCAAGCAGCCAATCCAGGACCTAAAGTGGTTGGTTCAAATCCCTGTCCCATAGGGTCCCGGTGCCTGCCAGGAGCAATTTCTGAGCAGATAGTCAGGAGTAAACCCTGAGCACCGTTGGGTGTGGCCCAAAAACAAAAACAAAACAAAAAAAGATGAGAAGAAATCCACTAGAAAAATACAAAAGGTGAAAAATATTCTGAAAAGAAATGAACAGTACACCAGAGACTACAAGATAAGCTCAAGAAGAACAATGTAAGAATCATCATTTTTCTTGATGAGCAAGAAAGTAAAAGAGTTGAAGCCAAAAGGGTGCTAGCAAAAATAGTCCCAACTAGAAAAACCTCAAGACACATTATATATAAAATTTCAAAGATAAAGAAAAATATCGATAGCAATGAACTTGTTCAGTAATGCGATTTACATAAAGAAGGTCCTATAAGATTCTCCACAGAATGAAGGAATATACTTCAAAAACTCAACAAAATGAGCACCTCATTTTTTTTTTTTTTTTTGGTTTTTGGGTCACACCCGGCAGTGCTCAGGGGTTACTCCTGGCTCCATGCTCAGAAATTGCTCCTGGCAGGCACGGGGGACCATATGGGGCACCGGGATTCGAACTGATGACCTTTTGCATGAAAGGCAAACGCCTTACCTTCATGCTATCTCCTGGGCCCCAAAATGAGCACCTCATAAAGCATACTCTATCCAACTAGATTATCATTCAGCTTTCAAACAATGACACAAAGCTTAGGGAACAGACAAAGGCTAAGGAAATTCATAGCCTTGAAACAAGTTCCACACAACTCCAAGTAACCTCTGCCCTACCTTTTTATATCTTTATTGCTTCTTTTAGAACTTCACACAAGTAAAATTATCCAGAACTCTTCTGCCAGCTTAGTTTGCCCAAAAGAATGGTTCTGAGATATAGATTTTCTGCTGCATTTACTTAACAATTTTCATTATTAGATAGTGTTATACAGAAATATACCACTATTTTTCCTTTCTCCTACTGATGAACTTTGAGGTCATTTCTTAGCTTTAGAATATTTTTTTAGCTTTAGAATACTGTAAGTAAATCTGTAAATTTTCTTGCACTTGTCTTTTGGTAGCATAGCCTCACTCCTCTAAAGTAAGGAAACTGAAAATGCTAGGTAAGATAAGAACATACTGTTTATCAAGATATCAGCAGATTTTTCTATGGGTTAGTGTCATTTTTTTCCTTTAGTCATACAACAAAATGAACTGCATTTTACTGTAGTTCTATTTTTCATCTCTAGTAAATAATGATATTGAGGGGCCAGAGAAATAAATAGTACAGCAGGTATGGGCACTTGCCTTGCACACTGCCAAATTTATTTTGATCCCTAGCATCATATGTGGTCCCCCAAACCCACTAAGAGAGTGCTCAAAGTTTATTACTATTATGTCCAGAGATTACTCCTGTTTGGCGAAGACCATATGGTATGCTAGGGAGTGAACCCAATAGGCCATATACAAGACAAGTGGCCTATCCTCTACACTATCTCACTGGTCTACTTTGTTTCTTGCTCATGCGTAAGAATTATTCATATATTGTTCTTTATTGTACATACTTTAAATGTCATGTCTCAGAGTTCAGCATGCTTTTTATTCTCTTGAGTTTTGGTGTCATTTGGTTTTGATTTTTGTAATTGCACCCAGTGCTCAGGGATCACTCCTCAGAGGACTACTGGTGTAGGACCCAGATAAGTTGCATGCAAGATTAATACCCTACACACACTGTACTACTGCTCTAGTCCCTTGCCTTTATCTTTTTTAATGTCTTTTTTTTTTTTTTTT
>PVKC010042711.1:0-11906 GCA_004027635.1 Crocidura indochinensis | reverse complement strand
AACAATACAAAAATAAGTGTCAAATTAGATATCCTGTGAGCCCTACAGCAATAAAGAGAAGCGCCACTCAATAGTCTCAGTTCTGAATTCAAATCATGCTGGAGTGCCAAAAAAAAAAAAAGAGAGAAAGAGAGAAAGATAAGTAAAATAATATGAAATACAAAAGGAGGGATCAACTTCAATATCTACACCAAAATAAGGACGTAAAAAAAAAAAAAAACAATAAGGGGCCCAGGAGATAGCATTAAGTTTTACTAAATTGTGTCCCAGTTGTGCAAGTCCTCTTCTTCTTCATAAAAGGCTTTCAAATGACTGTTAGATGTCTATTTTTTTAGTACACCAGAACTGACAGTTTTCAAACAGTAAGCTTCTTATTAAGCCTTGGTTAAAATTCAAGTATTCCTTTTACATGCTGTAAATTTAAATCTCCATAGAGTACTTCATGTTTTCATAGCCAAGAATTATATATACATTGTGAACGTAATTTTGAAATCACTTTCTATCTGATAACTTTCTGTCACTTAATAAGGATTAGTTTATTTTAAATGTTTTTCATGTTTTTACTTTCTTTTCTATAGTTGCCATTTTTATTTCATTATTTTATACTGTAATAATTTCTTTATTTAAGCACCATGGCTACAAACATAGTTGTAAGTGGCACTGGTGAAGGCTAGTAGGCATTATTTGGCTGTGTTTACTTTCTTGTTTTACTTCATTTGTTAGTAAATTTACTTTACTTCATGAATTAACTTTCTTGCTTCACTTTGAAATTGAAAAACAGGTTACTTGATATAATAAAAAAAATCAGTTTGCTCCACATAGGTATATTGTTGGTCTCGGATTAAAAGTTTCTTACTTACTGTTTAGTTTCATAGCCAAATATATATACATATATATATATATTTAGAAAGGAATATATCGTTATTGGTACATTTTAATAAATATAATAAAATATTTAGCCTCGTATATTTATAATATTTAATTTTAATGTATAATTAAAATATGACTTAATATTACATAGTGAACTAGAGGAAAAATGAAAGACAATTATAAAGAATTCAAAAGTAGACAGGGCCAAGAATGTAAAACATTGGTAAAGAATATACCTTGAATGTAAGAGGCCCTGAAATTGATCTCTAGTATTTGTCAATATTTTGTTAGAGTAAGGCAGTTTAAGATAAACTAAAATATGTAAGATAAATGATTTTTTCAATATTTTCTTTATGGAATATACATACAAATTATATTAAACAAATGATACTTTAATGTATATGTATAATATTTGATTTATATAATGAACATGATCACTTAGGAAACTTATGCTCATATTTTATTTATTTATTTATTTGTTTTGGGGTCACACATGGCAGCGTTCAGGAGTTACTCCTGGCTCTGCGCTCAGAAGTCTCTCCTGGCAGGCTTGGGGGAACATATGAAATGCCAGATTCGAACCGGGTTCTATCCTGTGTGGGCCACATAAGGCAAACACCATACTGCTGTGCTATCGCTCCGGTCCAGATGCTCATATTTTAGGTGAAAAAGAAATTGTCAAGGTACATAAATGGGATTAAATTATTAATACTGTCAATATAATTCATGTAGATGTTGTAATAATTTGCAATAATGAAGAATATAAGCTAATATAATAATATATTAAAGGGAACTTTACAGAGTGTTTAAATGACCTGTAAAATGCAAGAAAGGAGAAATAAAGGTCATATTCTCAAACTTAAATTAAAATGATAGCTTTAAATACTTCCATATTGGATAATTATTATAATTTCAGATGATTTAAGTCCCTAAGTTATGGACATTTAATAGAAAGAATACAGAACAAAGTTATATTAAATACTATTATGCGAAATTTACTTCAAATAATGATACATCAGGAATTTGAAAATAAATGGTTAGAGGATTAAATGTTTTGCAGCTATTAACAATAGCTATAAAATTATATCCAAAGAACATTGCAACGACACCACTAATTACAAAGACATTTTATATAACTGTACACTTATCTTTTTGCTAAAATATGTACCAAGGTTTAATGTGTATTTTCAAGTAACAACATTATTAAATATATCTAACAAATCCAAAGATAGAAAAAATATAAAAATCAGCGACTATTCAAGCCAGAATTGAATACAATGATATAATGCCAGCACTCACTAAAATAATCAGATAACTAATAATATTCTATTCAGCTTGATGATTATTCATGCTTCAGGGAACAGTACAGAGATTCATGTACAGCAACAGTGTAGGGCAGTAACAACTTTGAAATCAGTCTTGCAAGAAATATTAGTGGAGATTCTTTAAAAGTAAAGACAAACTTTTTAGGACTTGTCAAAGAGTCAAGCTTTCAGTCATGGTATTTATAGTTGCCTACTACTAGATTAAAGTAAGTTTACCTAAATCTACACCTATCTTGTTACCGTATCTTCCAGATTATAAGACAACCAGGCATATGAGATGACCCCCTAATTTTAGACTTTCTCTCTGACTCTGGCCAATTTGAGCAAGCTTTTTACAGTGTAGATTCGGGTACAGAACAATGTATAATTTGCATGCATAAAAAGCCTGCTTGGATTGGCTGAGTTAGAGAGAATGTCTGAGCAGCCTTGCAGTGATTGGTGCAGGATTGAGTTGGAAAATTAATTTCGTGGCAATATCCAGAGGATTTTCGTTTAGCGGCATATCAAAGCATTTTTCGGGCTATACTAGGTATATAAGACTACCCCCAAATTTCTGCTGATTTTTTTTTCATTTCAAAAGTTGTCTTATACACTGGAAAATACGGTAAGAGATTTTACACCTTTTCTGTATGGAATTAGTGTTTTGCTCATGTTGAATGCTTTGTTCCTATTCAGATTTCTTTTTCATTTATAAAGATTTGTATTACAATATTTTTACTTATAAATGTAGGTACTTAAACATGTTTCCAATGATATTGTTCTTAACATGCAATGTTCCCTTTTTCAGCATGAGAAACAGTTTTATACCATTGTACCTCTATATATTCCCTTAGATTTTCCTTTAACTTTTACCAACGTTTACATTTGCAAAATTTATTAAATGTATTATCATAAAATTATTGATAGCACTAAATTTGAAACTTATATGTCCAAAAACAATATTTTGGGAAGAAGT
Source organism: Crocidura indochinensis (assembly GCA_004027635.1). Lineage (NCBI taxonomy): Eukaryota > Metazoa > Chordata > Mammalia > Eulipotyphla > Soricidae > Crocidura > Crocidura indochinensis. The sequence goes on along the minus strand of PVKC010042711.1, from coordinate 8,756 downwards.
TACTTTAAAAATTATTATTGTTTTTTATAAAATTTTGTGAAAATTCTGGAGAATAGCTCTATACATGAGTATGTGTTTAGGTTTTTCAACCACAACAATAATTGTTAAGTGATCTCTCATACGTGGGATAAAAGTGAAACAGCAGGAGACCAACAAGTTGTCAAAGTTATGAAAATTAAATTTTTTATCTTTAAAGCTGAATTTATATGGCAGAGGATCATGGAGATTTCCTTATAATATTGGTAGATAGAGTGTGTTCTCTTGTGAGAAGTGTGATATTAAACTTATGTATGTGTGAAAACAAAGATTAAATATTGTAAATCTTATTAACTTAATAAAAATGTTTATAATAATTGTAAAATTTAAATGAAAATTGTAAAAACCCATAATTTTAGTTGGACTGTTAAATGCTTTCATCTCCTGACACTTAATAGAATAATGAGACAGAAAATCAACAACTTCTGTGCTGACAACCAACCAGCTATATTTGTTCATCAAATGTATTGTTCATCCCACTCGGTAATGACAGAATTTATATACTTGAGAAGCATTAATAGATATTCACCAAAACATATAATTTACTAGATGACATAAAATATTTCAACAAATTTAAAATATCAAGGTAAAATATAAATGTTTTCTGGCCAAAAGGAATTCAGATGTGAATTCATTAGTGAAGTGTGACTATAGAAATGATTCAAACTCTTAGAAAATTAAACTTAACCATAACTATACATGAGTACAAACTTTAAATCTCAAAACAAAACTTTCAAATATAGAATATGTGAGAATGTAGTTTACAACTAGTTTGTTTAGAAATGTTTTCATCTTAACCATAAAAAATTAGTATTTTGGGGACGAAAATGATAGCATAACCATTAGGGCGTTTGCCTGGCATGCAGCCAACCTGGGATTAATCCCCAATATACCATTCCCATCTGAACACATTTGGTCCCTGCAGCATGACAGAAATGATTTATGAGAGTTGATTCTACTTTATATTTCTAGTCAGGTGTTCCAAACTTTTTAAGTGGGGGGGGGGCAGTACACTGTAACTCAGAACTTCAGAGGGCCAGGCTAGAATGAAAAAAAAAAAAAACTATAAGCAAATTCCTGTGCATACAACACAGATCTTATTTTGAAGTAAAAAACCATGGGAACAAATACAATACTTAAAATGAAGAACAAGTAAAATCAAATAAAAAACTACCAGTATTTTAGTGGGAAATATGGACCTGCTTTTGTCTAATTGTTAGAATCTAAATCTAGAATCACATTTGATTTAGAATTAACTGCTTATTCAGTTTCTGTAATTTAGCTTTGCTATAAACATAAATGCAAACACCATGACAGGCTCAGAATGTGTGAAACTAGAGCTAGGCCTGAGGTAACAGTTGCCAATCTCTGGAACATAGCACAAACTAGATGGCCTATGGAAAAGTGCAGAATGACCTCAGAAACAGCAAAAGAACATACAAACTGAACACTGTGCCTCTGGTCTGTAAAGATAAGGTTTCTTTATCTGAACAAAAACATATGAACAAACCTATACATTTGTTTGATGTGATTATTAAGAACCAAGAGTTTTCAATGACTATCGGGGAATCCTCTAGATATCCTATTTAAGACATTACTGTAATAACCCAGAGATAATAGAGGTAAGGCCTGGAAGGGCTGGAAGGACCAGCTCACAATTTGAAGCTCACAACAAAGAGTGGTGAATACTGTTAGGGAAATAACTACACTAACAACTAACATGATAATGTTAAAGAATGAGAAAAGTAGAATGCCTCTGTCGAATACAGGCAAGGGTGGAAAGGAAGAAGGGGGGCATTGGTGGTGAGAATGTACTGGTGAAGGGTGGGGTGTTCTGTTTATAACTGAAACCCAACTACAAACATGCTTGTAACCATGGTGCTTAAATACAGATTTCTATTACAAAAATAAAAAATAAAAAGGATAAAAGAAAACAAAAGAAAATATTGCCCCAATATCCATATGAATGTCTATCAACAAGAAAGTTTATCTCATCTTCTGAAAGTTCCTGTCCTGTCCTGGTGGCCATGGAAAATGAGAATTAGAGACATAAATTACCTGGAATAAAATGACTTACAAGCTATTGTCCTTGTCATTGTCTGACAGGAGGTGATCCCTGCACGTTGGTAAAACAAATATTCCCTTGCTTATTGCAGTGATGTTCATCTCCACTATTCTTTGTGAGATTGATCCTTAGTCCGGAAGTAATATAATGAGATGTTCAATGTCTGGTTCCATATTTGTCACTACTATTCATAAGAAGGGATGCAAATGTGTATCAGTTAGTCTAGTTGTGATTTGAGATTTCAGATGTTCCCTTCTGGGAAAAGTCTATTGATAAACATAAATGCTAAATTTTGACAACATAGTTCCTGAGATTAGAATATATCTCAGAGTTGAGAGGTGCATAGAAACTAGGACAGTTGACATGAATGTGTCTTTGAGAGATTTCACAATTCTGCATGTCAGCCAGTTCCATTTGGTAAATTGTATTCACATCTTCAATGTCAATAGAAAATGATTTACAGAAAAGCTATGTGTCCTGTTCGTGGAGATTAAGCTCTTTAAATTGGAATTCCTTTACAACTTTTCCAGTAAACCCACACATGCTTTGTTTCGGAATGCAATCAATGGCTTTACCACTAACATAGTTTGAGTTGTAGGGAGATAATAGAAATTTTCCTCCTTCGATTGTTTGATGAGGAGGCTTAACTTTACCTCAAAGGCTTTCACATGTGATTGCACATCACAGATAAGCTTTCCTTTTCCTTGAAGTTGCACGTTGAAATTGTTGAGTTACATCTGTCAGAAAGGCAAAGTTTCATTTCCATTCTGCTTCATTCAGCTGTGGTACTTCTTTGTTGAAAGCAGAAAAGCTTTTGTATGTAGATGTAAGTCATAGAAAGGTTTCACAACTCTGTCCACTGAGCCAGTGGTACAGAACTTCTTCATAGGCATCATAATTTAGTTCAGAAAGAAGTTCCTGAAATTGTAGTTTTGTGCATGAGCTCTAATGAAGGTAATACAAGATATGACAACATTAATAACAGAATCCCACTTCAGTGATTCATTACACAGCACTTGTTGGTAGATTAGGCAGTGTATGGATATTGGATGAAAATGGTTATGTTTGTCCATCTCTTGGTTAATGTGAGCAATTATTCTATTATTAGAACCCTCAAGGCTAGAAGCACTATCATTTGTCACACTGGCTAGTTTCACCCATTCCAGCTCCAAACCATTCAAAATTTGGCAAAGATTTTTGTAGATCACCTCTTCTTTTGATGCTTTGCAGTACCACAAGCTCTTTGTGACTTTGAAATAGTTATTAGTCCCATGAAGCAAATTAGAAGCTGTGCAGAATCATGAACATCATTGCTTTTATTGAGTGCCAAGGAAAAATAGGAATTTTTTTTGAAGTTTTGCAAATGTGGATGCAAATTGTCTCTCATTTATTCAGTCCTTCATCTAATTGCAGATTCTGAAAGACTCACTATACAAAATAAATCGACCTTCTATGAAAACATCTCTTTGGCAAGAGTAAGAAGACATTTTTTAAAAAATTCTCCCTCCACAAACAGTCTGCCAATGCAACACTATTAACTTGGCAAATTGAAAAGTTGCTCGCAGTGATAAAATATTTAGCTGTTTCTGCTTCACAAATGTATTTTGCTGAGCTGTCAATGTATTTTTCAGTTAGAATATTTTATCTATTCTCACTCTCAGCACAAACTATCATATGTATCTTGATTTGCAGTTTGATAGTGTCAATGCAAGTCATATTCTTTGAACACAGACACTATATTCTGAGCATATGCAGCACACAGCTCTTTCCTGCTATTGCATGAAAAAGTAATCATAATTCCACTGTTCTTTGAATACCCTAGACTCTTGTAAGATGACATCTAGCTATCAACCAGAAGCAAAAGTCATTCCCCCATTTTCCACTTTTCCATAAACCTCTTCCTTCAGTATGTAAAAGCTCACTACATTTTAATCAACTCTGCCCACCTGTTTGAATTTCGTACTGTGCTTAATAAACAAAGGCGTTCTGGCTCAGTTGCTCAGAAATGACCACAAGGCAAAAAGCAGACTCCATGATTTTCTTTGACTGGTTTGCTTTATTAATCCTTCACGGCTACCTTACCTGCTTTAGACCTGCACTTATCTATGGGAATATAAAATTTAATATCAATTTCAATGCATTTCTCAGAGAGTCTCCCATTTTCCAATACCAGACAGTTTTGGTCACTGTGACTTTTTAATATAGCTTTAACAAGATGCCTCGCAGTTTCTTATTTTTATTATTGACTATTCAGGGTCCTTGATAATTGCACAAAAACTTCACTGTTGACTGTTCTAAATATGTGAAGAATGCTCTCTAAATTTTGAAGAAGTTGCATTTAATTTATATAATGGTTTAGGTAGAATGGTCCTTGTGAAATTATGGTTCTTCCAGTCCATCATTAGGGAACGTTTTTCCATTCCCTAAATGTTTTTTTTTTCAATAAGTTACTAATTATTTAGAGGTTTTCATGATATAGCACTCTCTACCCTTTTAAGTTTTCTTCTATGCCATGATTCCTTTAATACTAAAATGAAATAGGCACTTTTAATTGTTTTAAGTAACAATAACGAATATTTATTCAATATAATTAACTTTTTACATATCAATAAGTTAATAAATGCTTAAGCAAAACCTCAAAGTAATGAAACAGTATAATATATATAAAGACAACAGCAGTATAGTGGAAACTGAGTGACAAATGATTTTCAAAGTACAAGTAATAATGTAGAAAACATCTAAAGTTTAAGGTGAGTTTTCATGTCTTTCCATCCATCAACCAATTTGCTTTCTACCCCTGCTTGATTTCTGCCTGTCTGAATCATGCCTCTCTCTTTTTCTCCTTTAAATGGACATATTTTATTCACGAATAAGTTTTAAATATTGGGGGCTAGAGAGAGTACAGCAAGGAGGCTGCTTGCTTTGCAAGTAACTAACTGAGTTCTAACACAAGACACCCCAAATAGTCCTCTGATTCCTTTAAAAGTGATCCCTGAGTGCAGAAGCCAAGACTAAAAGTTGAGCACCACCAGGCATGGTCCAAAATAAACCAAAAAAGGGACACTGGAAATTTTTTATCTATTCATATATATCTGTGATTGACTTTATAAGAATAGCACAGCAATGAGTGATTAAGAATGAATAGAGAGCTGGAGAGATAGCACAGAGGTAAGACATTTGCCTTGCAATCAGGAAGTCGATGGTTTGAAACTCGGCATCCCATATGATCCCCTGAGCCTGACAGGAGTGATTTCTGAGCATAGAGCCAGGAGTAAACCCTGATTGCTTCCAGGTGTGATCCCAAAGCCAAAACCAAAAACCAAAAACAAAAATAAAATATAAAAAATATTAAGAATGAATAGAGACTAAATATTAATAGGGTTTAGATTATCAGACTTATCCTTTACTCTGAAAATTTTGTAGCATATTGAAGTCTAATGTTTATAAAAATTAGTCTATTGATCATGTTAGAAATATTACTGATATGTTAACAAAAAAAGTAATGTTTAAGTGCTAGGTTTGAAATTGGAAAATAATTAAATATTTTACTAATACAGATAACTGAAAGAACCTTGTTTTAAAGCACTAAATTTGAAGAGGAAAGAACGTAACATAAAAATAATTAAATAACTAAAGTATGTCTTTTCAGTTAAAATAATGTTATTGAGTAATTTTGATTGCTAGAAACCATAGTAACTATGTTAATACCTAATGGTAATTTTATGATATTGTTTCTAGAAGGATTTTACGAATGCCACTATTAGTATGTGATGAGAAGATACAATATAATGTATTTTATTGAGTAATTAAAATCTTATTATACAAGACTTCCAGTATAATAAATAAAACTGTACTCTAAAATGAAATGAAACATTTTTGCTTTAAATATCGCATAGTTTTCTCTACACTTTCGCTATTCTCACTGCAGTATAGAAAATTTGTCCAAATTTTAAACTGCTGTAATTAATGATGCAAATAAATTATTGAATGATGAATAATGTTATTTACATAAACAATTATATTATTGAAAAAGGAATAAAAATTATAGGAAATACAATTTAAACATTTTAGCCAACACTGATGTAACAACATTGTAAGGTCAATACATGCAAAGAAACCTGCAAATGGTTGTTTGGCTGATGTGTTTAATTTCACATGTCAATGTATACTAATAGTTGAACTAGGTCTAATTTATGCTTCCTTTAATTTTGATTTTAATAGAAGTTCTTTATTTTCTAAAATAAAAATCAATCTATAACAAAACCTCAAACTGCTTTTAAATTAGCTTTACCTGGTTTCTACCATAGATCCTCCTTTTTCCCATGTAGGATATTCTGTGTTATATCTGGAGCGTTTATTAGAAATAAAGAAGGTAATAAATGTTTCTTTTCATTTTGAGATCAAAGTACTTAAATTAGTTTTGACTTCAGCAAGTTCAATATGACCTTAGTTTTTTTTCTTTTTAATTTTATTAATTTTTTTTATCATAGTGGCTTACTTATCATTCACATTAGTATTTTAGGTACATATTAACATTGAATCATAGGAATACCCACCACCAGGTTTGCCCTCCCACCTTCCCCATTCCCTTTCTGCATCCCATATCCTCCACCATTACCCCCAGGCTGCTAGAGTAGGTGGATCCCTCTTTGACTAGCTTACTATCGGTGATCATACATCTGTTTGGTCCTGGTGCCCTCCCTTGTTTCTCCCTCTATTTGAGAGGCTAAGCTAGATAAATTGAGTTATGTGGTTTGTTTGAGGGAAAGAAAAGCCATAGAGTGGGGTAAAGATTAAGCAAAAAAAAAAGAAAAAAAATAATTAATAGTAAAATAAAATAAAATAAAGATATTCTGGAAATGGGTGGAGTCCTCCTAGTGGTTATCAGCCTCAGTTTGAGAGAGGACATGAAAAATGTAATTGAAACACCATAACAATACAAAAATAAGGACGTCAAAAAAACAATATATATATATATATATTCTTTTTTTTCCCTCTGCGTAGGTACAGTAACTCTTGGGGACACTATAGAGGGAATTCCCTTGACCTAGGAGATACAGGGTTTCTCCATCCCTGAAGTATATTGTCATGGGATTAACTATAGACTCCTTGCATGATCAGTTACTCTACCCTCGGTGCTTTTGTGGTGTATGGAAGCCTTCTGCTTCGTCATGGATGGTAAAATCAGACCTCTGTATCTAGAGATCTTGGTGACTGTGCAACTCAAAGAATGGAGCTTATGATGAAGGCTTTCTTAGTGGTTCTTGCAGTTCTGCTTCTTCAGTGTTGTTTTAATTAATCTTCTGTAGTTGGTGTTCTTGGTCATTATGTTGCTCCTAGGGTGGAGCCTGGGGCAGAGTCTTTCTTTATGTTTCTGGAAGATCTGTTCACTTTCATTGTCTCATTTAGATGTCTGGAATTGGACATCTTGTTTGTTGAACAGATTGTAGATCAAAAGCTAGGTTATAGCTTTTTGTTGTTGTTGTTGTCACAACCAGTCATCTGTATATAGCAATCTTGGTTTTTGCACTGATGAAAGGGTGACATGTCTTCTGATTTTGTCTTATCATTGATTGGTGAGGTAGGATAACTTGCTGTTAGATCTAGTTGTTCCCATTTCCTCGTTGTCATGTTATCAATTTAGCACTAGCATACGTTGGCATCCGAGTAGCATTATGAATGTCCTGAAGGAGACTTGGTTCCTGGAGCTGTTCTTGAGAACTCTGCCGTTTATATGACTGGGATCCAGGAGTCCAGGTTGGGCAGTCAGTACCTATTTCCCTGGAGTCTAGGATGGTTCCCCATGACATGCATTCAGGGTGGGAGATGTCCCTGTGTCATAAAAATATATAAGTTCTTATCCCTAGTAGATAAGAGCTTGTTTTTACATGTAAAAATTTCCCCTATTGTTAATGTGCCTTTGCAGCAAGGAGTGGTGCTGCATTATATTGCTGGTGTATTTGGTGGTTGGGAGAAGAAAACAGACCCATGACAAAAACGAAAAATATACATGCTCAGCCATATCTAAAGATATGGATATAACTCTTTAACATATCCTTTATCTCTAGATTATCCCTTCCTTTAAGTCCTGAAGTGCATGACCAGCCAGGCCACCGAAGCAACAACTATTACCTACAGATTTTTTTCTATGGGGCATAAGCATCGAACACGTTCAAGCAAACCAACATGCCCCTGATCTTTTAACCCCTCTTCTTATTACTTCATATTCTTGCTGCAGTTGTTGCTTAATTGTTGGTTTGTTTTGTTCTGTTTTGTTTTCCCTTTTCTCTCTTCTTGTCTCCCTCTTCTCCCTCCTTCTTCTCCTCATTACCATCGATTCAATCAATGTCCTATATAACCCCTCCCATGTACTACCCCCTCGCCCCCCCACTAAGAAATCTGACTATCCCTTCAACCCTTAATACAATCCCCAATATCCCCACCATGTTAAAACTTTTCACCCTCAGTCCTTAACCCATTAGGCATCAAGAACAACCTCCTACACCAATGAACCCGTACCCAGTTCCCAAGTGAAGAGACACCCACTCAACTCAACCTCACACCTCGTTCCTGGCAAGAAAATGCAACCAATACCTCGACTGACTCATGCTGTGTGCCCTCCTAATCACCTCTCCTTCTTGTGGACTGTGGCTTA
>PVKC010042710.1:0-11916 GCA_004027635.1 Crocidura indochinensis | reverse complement strand
TTTCTAACTTACGTCTACAAAAATAAATGGCTATTTCATTTGGCATTTAGTTGCCATGGTTTTGAGTGGGTATTATTTATAAACACATACTTACTGCTTTAAATTTTACAAATTTGTAAATTAAATCTGCATTTAGAATTTTTAGTATTTGAATTTTAAAAAATCTCTACTTTTAAGTGTGTAATATTTCAACTTTAATTTGTAATTTACAAATAGAAATAAAATATATTTCAACTAAAGAACCTGATGACTTAATGTGCCTACATATTTTGAATTATCAGAATCAAGTTAAAGTCATCCATAACCAAACATAGATGCCATTTTTCTTTGTGTGTTATGAGGTTCCTGAAGTTTTATGCTCATTAAATGTTGACTATATAATACAGTATAATAACCATACTCACAACACTGTGCATTAAATTCCCAGAACTTACCTTATTATAAATAAACATTTGTCAAACAGTGTTTGGCTCTGTTTTTTTAGGCTAGACTGTTCAGGTTCTGCATATATGAGATCATATATATTTGACTTATTTCACTTAGCATGATATATTTCTGATTCATTCATTTTGTTAGAATTAGTAAGATTTTCTTATTTTAGCAGCATAATATATTAATGGATTTCCACACATATGACAATACTTTTCTCATTCATGCAACTGCTACTGATACTTAGGATATTTTCATGTCATGGTTATTTTGGAAAATGCTGCAATTAATATGGAAATATTTTATAAGGTTCAGATTTTATTTCCTATGGATATATCACTATATGTCATATTATTTTATCATATGGTAGTTCTGTTTTATTTTTTAACAACCCACATACTGTTTTCCATATGGTTCTACCAGTTCATATCTCCAACAATATACAAGGGTTACCTTTTACCATATTTATTTAAATTTATTATTTTTGTCTATTTTGATAATGACCATGATAACAGGAGATGTATATCTGTGCAGTTTTAATTTTCATTTTCCTGATGATGAGCAATGCTGAAAAGTTTTTTTATATATCTATTAGTCATTTCTATATCTTATGGAAAATGTCCTTTTCCCATTGCTCTTTATCCTTTGCCATTTAAAAAATTAGTTTATTAGTTCTTAACTGTTGAGTTGTATGAGTTTCTTGTATATTTTGGGTATTAACTTCTTATCAGAAATAGTTTGCAAGCATAATGTCCCATTCTGTAGATTGTTTTTCATTTTGTTAATTTTTATACAGAAGCCTTTCAATTTGATATAGTATACTTTATGTACTTTGCATTATCTATGTATGGTTCTTCTTGGCCATACTCAGAGCTTACTTTTTTCAGGGGGGTGTCACACCCGGCAGCGCTCAGGGGTTACTACTGGCTCTACGCTTAGAAATCGCTCCTGGCAGGCTCAGGGGACTATATCAGGGCTTACTTTTGAGTGTTCAAGGGTTCCTCCTGGTAATACTATGAGTAAGTTTTGCCATGCAGAGGTTTGAATTATGGTTAGTCACATGTACACCATGGACCGTAACACATGTACTATCTCTCTGGCCCTGGATATTGTTTTTCTATATGAACATTGAGTCATTGTTCTATGTCTTTTATAAATATTAACTCACAATTGTCATGATAATTTGTTTGGTAAGGTTTTAATTGTGGAATTTCTGGTTATCAGTAGGAAGCAATTGATTTTTTTTTATCTCTAAAGTCATTTTATGGAAAGAAATTCTGTTTTCATGACCAGCCTACTTGCTACCTCACTGAGAGTAATCATGACAAAACATACAACAAAATATATTGTCATTGGTTCTCTTTGGGGTAATGATGAAAGAATGAATCAATGAGAAGATCTATATAGACACCCATGACATTAGATATGTTCTAATCTAAGCTTAAATAATTTTATGAAGAATTGCTAGCTCTTTGATTATTTTACTATTTTACTTATATATAAGTATATACTAATTTACTTACATATAAGTAAAGAGGTGGTTTTGAGTAATGACACAAAGTTTAGTTATCCCCCCCCCCATAACCTCACCTTTATCCTGGTATAAGCCTTTAAATAAGCCTTTAATATAACATGTTTAATATGTCAAAAAGTATTTTTTTAATTTTAGAGTATCCTACTATGTATCCAATTAAAAATTAGCTGAAAAACAATTATCCACAACTTAAAACATAATTTCAGTTAGTAATCAACTTCTCATTTTTGAGACCCCCCCCCATTTTTATAAGAAAGAATAAATTAGGGAGCCGGGAGGTGGCGCACGAGGTAAGGTGCCTGCTGCCTTGCCTGCACTATCCTAGGACGGACGGACCACAGTTCGATCCCCCGGTTCCCATATGGTCCCCCATGCCTGCCAGGAGCGACTTCTGAGCGCATAGCCAGGAGTAACCCCTGAGCGTCACTGGGTGTGGTCCAAAAACCAAAAAAAAAAAGAATAAATTATTTGGCTTAGCGCTGGAATATATACTTTGCATATGGGAACCTTGAGCTTGGTCCCCAGTTACAAATGATCCCCTAAACCTTATCAACTGTGGACATACCTAAAAATAAAGAACTATTGTAACTGTATGTAGAGGTATAAATATATTTAAAGTATATAATAAATTATTTAAAAAACAATCCTGTTAATAATGGATATAGTATTATTTAAATGTGAACTGCATTGTCACTTTGATTATCAGAGGAATCTCTAAAATTCTACGTATAAGAAAGAATTAAAGGAATGTAACTCACAGAACGTCCATTCTAGTTGAATGTTACCTAAGTTTTTAAAAATCCTTAGACCTGGGGGCCGGAGAGATAGCATGGAGGTAAGGAGTTTGCCTTTCATGCGGAAGATCATTGATTCGAATCCCTAAATCCCATATGATCCCCGGCCCTGCCAGGAACGATTTCTGAGCATAGAGCCAGGAGTAACCCCTGAGTGCTGCTGGGTGTGACCCAAAAACCAAAAAAAAAAAAAAATTTTTTTTTTAGACCTCTCCTGGCATACTCAAGAGTTACTCCTGGCTCTGCACACAGGAATCACTCCTGGTTGTTCTCAGGGGGACCACAAGGGAAGAGCAGAGAATTGAACCCTGTTAGGCTGCTTTTGTAAGCAAGCACCCTACCTACCCTCTTTGCTATTTCTTCGCTCCAGATGTTACCTAACCTAGTGTTTTTTGTTTTTGTTTTTGTTTTTGTTTTTCCTGGCAGGCACGGGGGACCATATGGGGAACCGGGGGATCGAACCGCGGTCCGACCTAGGTTAGCACAAGGCAAGGCAGGCACCTTACCTTTAGCGCCACCGCCCGGCCCCCCCTAACCTAGTTTTTAACAGCATGTTAAGGTTCTAAGAAAAATTATGTAACAGTAAAAACAACAAAAAAAAATTCCATACAAAAGATGATTGATTTTAAGCAATATTGTATTTCAATTTTCATTGTGGTATCGTTTCTCAAATTTAACATAATAAATTGAAACTTATAATAAACTGAAACTTCTTATATTATAATAATTCCAATTGTCATAATTGTCAAACTTTCCAATTGATAACTTCTGAAAGAAACTGTGAGGAAATAATACAAAATTTTGATTAAGGGCAATAAGAACATCTAGTCCTACAATAGTTATTCTTAATCCATACTATAGTAATAGTGAATGTGAATCAAACAAACAAAAATGTGCAAAACATCCTTTTTTTTTTTTTTTTTGGTTTTTGGGTCACACCCGGCAGTGCTCATGGGTTACTCCTGGCTCCATGCTCAGAAATTGCTCCTGGCAGGCACGAGGGACCATATGGGGCACTGGGATTCGAACCGATGACCTTTTGCATGAAAGGCAAACGCCTTACCTCCATGCTATCTCCCAGGTCCATCCTTTTTTCTTTTGTACATCACCTCTAGTGTTCAGGATTCACCCTAGCTTTGTGCTCAAGGAAAGTGTTCAGAGAAACATATATGGTACTAATGATTGAACTGGTATTGGCCAATCATTAGCATCATATCAAACTCATAGACTCTTATCACTATTATTTAAAAGGATTGTGTCATATTAGGTTTTAACATTTTGTTATATATTACTTGATTTATGTGTCATCATTAGAAAATTGTTCATTGTTGAGTTTCAGTCACAGAATGTATACCATCCTTCACCAGTGCACATTTTCTGCCAACAGTGTCCCCAGTTTCCCTCCCATCCACTGTCCATTCCCTCCTCTGGGGAAGGCATTTTACTTCTCTCTCTTTTATTATTATTTCTCTTGTCTTTTTTTTTTTGTTTGTTTTGGTTTGGTTTGGTTTTTAGGCCACACCTGGCTGTGCTCAGGGGTTACTCCTGGCTGTCTGCTCAGAAATAGCTCCTGACAGGCACAGGGGACCATATGGGACACCGGGATTCGAACCAACCACCTTTGGTTCTGGATCGGCTGCTTGCAAGGCAAACGCCGCTGTGCTATCTCTCCGGGCCCTCTCTTTTCTTTTTTGACACTATGGTTTGCACTGTTGCTAATGAAGCACCCAGTTCTTGTCCAGAGTGATCAATTCCAACTATCATTGTCAAAGTGGAGCATTCACTACCCTAATTCCATGCACCACTCTTGTGGCAAGCTTCCTCCCAAAGTGAGTGAGATTATTCTATGTCTATCACTCTCCCTCTGACTCATTTCAATTAGCATAATAATTTCCATATCCATTCTTGTATGAGAAAACTTAATGAGTTAATTTTTCTTTTCTTTTCTTTTTTTTGGTTTTTGGGCCACACTAGGGGTTACTCCTGGCCATGCGCTCAAAAGTCGCTCCTGGCTTGGGGACCATATGGGATGCCGGGGATCCAACTGCGGTCCGTCCAAGGCTAGGGCAGGCAAAGCATGCACCTTACCTCTAACGCCACTGCCCGGCCCCGAGTTAATTTTTCTTAATAGTTGTTTCCATTGTGTAGATGTACCACAGTTTCTTTAGCCCTTATTTCTTCTTAGGCAATTGGTTTTATTTTCTCTCTCTCTCTCTCTCTCTCTCTCCAGATTCTGGCTATTGTAAATAGTGCTGCAATGAACATAGGAATGCAAAAGTGCTTTTCTGTATTGTGCTTTTGGGTTCCTGGGGTATCTCCCTAGGAATGCTGGATCATATGGATATTCAACTTCTAGTTTTTTGAAGATTATTCATATTGTGTTCCAGAAAGGCTGGACTAGATGGCATTCCCACCAACAGTGACTAAGACTCCCTTTCTCCCTGCATCTGCACCCACAGTAATTGTTCTTATTCTTTGTGATGTGTGACAGTCTCTGTGGTGTAAGGTCATATCTTGTTGTTGTTGTTGTTGTTTTGATTTGTATCTCCCTGATGATTAGCTATCTGTATTTATTCTTTGAGGAAACATTTGTTCATTTATTCTCATTTTTGGATGAGGTTAGATTTTTTTTCTTCTCGCTAAGTTCTATCAGTGCCTTGTATATCTTAGAAATCAACACCTTATCTGATGGGTAGTGGGTAAATAGTTTCACCCATTCCGTGGGTAGTCTCTATATGCTAGTCACTGTTTTCTTTGAAGTGCAGAAGCTTCTCACTTTAATATAGTTTCATTTGTCCATCTTTGCTTCCACTTGTTTGGACAGTGGTGTTTCGCCTTTGGAAATGCGTATAGCATCAAAGTCATGGAGTATTCTATCTACATTTTCCTCTGTATATTCATGATTTCAAGTTTGATATCAAGGTTGTTAGTCAATTTATATATTACCTTCATGCATGGTATTAAAGAGAGGTTTACTTTTCTTACATGTAGTTTTCCCAAAACCACTTTCCTTGCTCTACTTTGTATGTCTTATTTTTTTTAATTAAAGATTTAGTTGATCTTATATCTGGGAGTCAGTTCCAGAATATTCAAGTTTATTATAATGTCACTAATCTGAGGGTTTGTCTTTATTCCAATACCATGCTGTTTTAATGACTACTGCTTTATAGTACAATTTAAAGTTGAGCAAAGTGATACCTCCCATATTTTCCCCTAAGGATTGCTCTAGCTATTTATGGATATTTATTGTTCCAAATTAATTTCAAGAGTGATTGATCCACTTCTTTGAAAAATATTGTGAGTATTTTCTTCAGGATTGCATTAAATCTGTACAATGCTTTGGGAAGTATTGTCATTTTTTTTTTTTTTTGGTTTTTGGGCCACACCCAGTGACGCTCAGGGGTTACTCCTGGCTATGCGCTCAGAGTCGCTCCTGGCTTGGGGAACCATATGGGAAATCGGGGGATGGAACCGCGGTCCGTCCTAGGCTAGAGCAGGCAGGCAAGGCAGGCACCTTACCTCCAGCGCAACCGCCCGCCCCCCCCCTTTTTTTTTAATATTGTCATTTTAACAATGTTAATCCTACCAATTCATAAGCATGGTATATGTCTCCATTTCCTTGTATCATTTTTCATTTCTTGAAGCAGTTATTTTGTAGTTTTCTTTGTATAGGTCTTTCATCTCCTTAGTTAAGTTGGACTTAGTCATATTATAGAAATTTGGTGAACTGTAACATTTATAAACTTAGGCAACTGGGCTGTAATATATGTTTCAGGACAAAATCTGTGCATTGGTAAGTTTTTGTGGCTTCTGAGCACTGTTTAAATCAGAAAAATATCTGTTTTACAACCACATGCTCAAGAATGTTATCCTTGCCAACATGCTATTATTTTTTTTTTTTTGATTTTTGGGTCACACCCGGCAGTGCTCAGGGGTTACTCCAGGCTCCATGCTCAGAAATTGCTCCTGGCAGGCACGGGAGACCATATGGGGCACTGGAATTCAAACCAATGACCTTTTTGCATGAAAGGCAAACGCCTTACCTCCCGGGCCCCAACCAACATGCTAATATTCAACAAAATATGCGGCTTATATAATGACCTTTCTTATCTCTACCTGCCATGCAATCAAGAAAAATAAAAGTAAAAAGTTGGTACTATGAAATGATAACTAAGAAAAACAGATGGTCCTTATATTTTCTCCCTAAATTATAAATTTGACTATATGTATCTGGCATGCAAAAAATAGTACAAAAATAAAGTTGAAATAAATCATTATTTTTTGTTTGTTTAAGTTTTGAGGCCACACCCGTTTCATGCTCAAGGGTTACTCCGGGCTAAGTGCTCAGAAATTGCCCCTGGCTTGGGGGGGGGACCATATGGGACTCCAGGGGATCGAACAGCTGTCCTTCCTTGACTAACTAGCGCTTGCAAGGCAGACACCTTACCTCTAGCGCCACCTCACCGGCCCCTAAATCATTATTTTTCCCTGAGGGAATTAAATTCTGTATTTCTAATGTACTCTCACTACATCTAAAACCTGAAATAAGGAAATCTATAAGTTTAGCTACACACAAATTCCTTGTGAGGGTATCATGCAATTTTTGCTCTAATAATGATAAATAAGCATCAAGTCTGTTATCTGTTTTAAATTACAATTACATACTTATTGGAATCTGGGAAAGATACATTTCTAATAATTCACAAGATAATTGGTCATACTTTAATATTTTTATAATTTATTGCTGATTTTTACACAATTTTTGTTATATTATTGGCTATAAAATAATTTAGATATGTATTACACAAAATTTAATAAAAGATAAAATAATCACCAGGATATTTTACAAGGTTATAATTTAGGAATTGATTTATAAATAGGGCATTTTGGATCCAGAGTAATAGCACAGCAGTAGGCATTTACCTTTTATACAGACAACCCAAGTCAGACGGGGATTCGATCCCCAGCATTCCATACGTTCCCCCGAACCTGCTAGGAGCGATTTCTGAGCACAAAGCTAAGTTTAACCTCTGACCTTCAGGTGTGACCCAAACCCCCCCCAAAAAAAAGAAAAAAAAGGCATTTTTATCTAATGATTATTGAGACAAATAAATGCTAAGCTCTGTGTCAGTAAAATATGAAATGTTAGTAAACGCTAGTATCTAGTACAATCACAGTGAGTCAGATTATCATCTAAAGTGGATTGTGATGAAGTATTTACAGAAAGAAATAACTTGCGAGCCAAGGGGCGAGAGCACTGGCACAGGCCTTAAGGCATCTGCCTTCGCGTGCTAGCCTAGGACAGACCACAGCTCGATCCCCAGGCTTCTCATATGGTCCCCTAAGCCAGGAGTGATTTCTGAGTGCATAGCCAGAAACTCCTGAGTGTCACCAGGTGTGGCTGAAAAAACAAAAAACAAGCAAACAAACAAAAAAAAAAGAAATAACTTGGGAGCTTAGTTGCCAACTTGACCATTATGCCTGTTTCAGTTACTAAAAAGATCTGTGTGTGTGTGTGTGTGTGTGTGTGTGTATTCTTATAAATTAATACAATATTTGTAGGAAGAAAGTTGAGAATCTTGAGTTTTTAACTTTCAGTTCAAATAATTTGAAAGAACCAGAGCATTATGGTAGCTTTAAAAAATAAAATCTCTCCTCATTGAGTCACAGTTAAGAAATTGATAAAAAAAAGGGGGGGCAAGTCATTTAATTGAAAAAGTACCTCTAAAATTATATTATAATTATGTGAGGACACTCCAAAGACTACAGTCCTTATCAGAAAGATACCTTATATTTCAAAGAATTGAAAAATTTTGCTTGTTTTATTGAAAAAAAAATGCTAAAGACTACATGAGAGATTTCAGTTCCAATATGGCTAAATCAAGAAGAATGGAATAGACATTGTTCTGGCCACATATACAATTTAGGTATATTTAACAAACTTTATGAATTTAAAGCATTAACCAGTATAGTTGGAATCAACCAACAGTATATTCATTTGGCTGACTGAAAATTGTACTCAGTAGTTGGGCCGGAGAGAAAGCACAGTGGTTAGACACTTGTCTTGCATGCAGAAGGACGGTGGTTCGAGTCCTGGCATCCCATATGGTTCCCCGAGCCTGCCAGGGGTGATTTCTGAGCACAGAGCCAGGAGTAACCTATGAGCGCTTCTGGGTGTGACCCAAAAAACAAAAAGTAAAAAGAATTGTACTCAGTAGAGGTCGTTATATAATGATAGCCAAATGCCAGAAATTATTTGAAATCGTAGAAGTCAAAGGCTTCTGAAGATAAAATTTTAGGAGTAGATTTTCTATGCATGCTAAATACATCACATGAGACAATGCCAGAAATACATACCTTACAATATCTTAAAGAAATGCATCCATTAGTCAGGGAGTATCTATAGCTTTGAAAAGTTGGGTGGCAGGAATGCAAGGATGGTTTAACATCCATAAATCTATCAACATAATACAGATTAACAACAAGAAAAATAAAAATCACCTGATCATATCAATAGATGATAAGAAAGCATTTGATAAGGTCCAACACCCATTCTTGATCAAAACTCTCAGCAAGATGGGAATGAAAGGAGCCTTTCTCAATCTAGTCAAGGCCCTCTACCACAAGAAAATGGCAAATATTATCCTCAATGGATAAAAACTAAAAACCGTCCCTCTTAATTCTGGCACAAGGCAAGGCTGTCCTCTCTTACCACTCCTATTCAAAATAGCACAGGAAGTCCTTGCTATAGCAATCAGGCAAGAAAAAGATATCAAGAGAATCCAGATAGGAAAGGAAGAAGTCAAGCTCTCGCTGTTTGCAGATGACATGATATTCTACTTAGAAAACCCTAAAGACTCTACCAAAAAGCTTCTAGAAACAATAGACTCATATAGCAAGGTGGCAGGCTACAAAATTAACACACAAAAATCAATGGCCTTTCTATACACCAATAATAATAGGGAAGAAATGGACATTAAGAAAACAAACCCATTCATATTATTGCCATATAAAATCACATATCTTGGAGTCAACTTGACTAAAGACTGAAGGACCTATACAAAGAAAACTATAAAACCATGCTCCGAGAAATAAGAGAGGATACGGGGAAATGGAAACACATACCATGCTCATGGATTCGCAGGATTAACATCATTAAAATGGCAATACTCCCCAAAGCATTATACAGATTTAATGCGACCCCTCTAAAGATACCCATGCCATTCTTCAAAGAAGTGGATCAAACACTTCTGAAATTTATTTGGAACAATAAACACCCTCAAATAGCTAAAGCACTCCTTGGGAAAAGAAATATGGGAGGCATTACTTTCTTCAACTTTAAACTTTACTTCAAAGCAATAGTTATCAAAACAGCATGGTATTGGAATAAAGACAGATCCTCAGATCAGTGGAATAGGCTTGAGTACTCAGAGAATGTTCCCCAGACATACAATCATCTAGTTTTAATAAAGGAACAAGAGATCCTAAATGGAGCAAGGAAAGCCTCTTCAACAAGTGGTGTTGGCAAAACTGACTAACCACTTGCAAAAAAGCAAACTCAGATCCCCCAGCTAATACCAGTTACAAAGGTAAAATCCAAATGGATTAAAGACCATGAAATATCAGACCTGAAACTATAAGGTATATAGAACAACACGTAGGTAAAACACGCCATGACATTGAGACCTTGAGGAAACAGCACTCTCCAAACAAGTGGAAATAGAAATAAACAGAAGGGAATATATTAAGCTCAGAAGCTTCTGCACTTCAAAGAAAATAGTGTCAGGATACAAGAGCCAACCACAGAGTGGGAGAAACTAGTCACCCAAAACCCATCAGATAAGGGGCTAAAATCCAAAATATACAAGGCACTGACAGATTTTTACAAGAAAAAAACATCTAATACCAACAAAAAATGGGGAGAAAAAAATGAACAGACACTTTGCCAAAGAAATACAGATGGCCAAAAGGCACATGAAAAAATGCTCCACATCACTAATCATCAGGGAGATGCAAATCAAAACAGCTATGAGTTACCATCTCATGCCACAGAGATTGGTGCACATCACAAAGAATGAGAACAAGCAGTGCTTGCGGGGATGTGGAGAGAAAGGAACTTTTATTCACTGCTGCTGTCTAGTCCTATCTTTATGGAAAACGATATGGAGAGTCTTCCAAAACCTGGAAATTCCAAAACCTCCCATATGATCCAGCTATACCACTCCTATGGAAATACCCTAGGAACCCCCCAAAATACAATACAAAAATCCCTTTCTCACACCTATATTCATTGCAGCCCTAGTTACAATAGCCAGACTCTGGAAACAACCAAGATCCCTTCAACAGATGAATGACTAAAGAAACTGTGGTACATATATACAATGGAATATTATGCAGCAGTCAGAAGAGATGGTCATGAAATTTTCCTATACATGAATGTACTTGGAATCTATTAGGCTGAGTGAAATAAGTCAGAGGGAAAGAGATACATGCAGAGTAGTCTCACTCATCTATAGGTTTTAAAAAAATTCAAAGACATGTTTGCAATACTTCTCAGAGATAAAAGAGAGGAGGTTTGAAAAGTCCGGCTTATGACATGAAACTCACCAAAAAGAGTGATGAGTGCTGTTAGAGAAATCATTACATTGAGAACTATCATAACAATGAGAATGAATGAGGGAAGTAGAAAGCCTGTCTTGAGTACAGGCAGGGATGGTGTGGGGAGGAGGGAGATTTGGGATATTGGTGATGGGAATGTTTCACTGGTAAATGGGGTTGTTCTTAACATGACTGAAACCCAACTATAAACATATTTTTAATCAAGGCGTTTAAGTAAAGATATTAATAAAAAAAAGTTGGGTGGTAAATGGGGCCAGAGTAATAGCACAGCAGTAGGGCGTTTGCCTTGTACGAGGCTGCCCAGAATGGACCTAGGTTTGACTCTGGCGTCCCATATGTTTCCCCAAGCCAGGAGTGATTTCTGGGTACATAGCCAGGAGTAATTCTGAGCATCATAGTGTGTGGCCCAAAACAAAAAAGAAAGAAAGAGTAAAATAAAGAAAAAAAGAAAGAAAGAAAGAAAAAGAAAGAAAGAAAGAAAAGAAAAGAAGTAAAGAAAGAAAGAAAGAAAGAGAAAGAAAGAAAGAGAAAGAAAGAAGA
>PVKC010042709.1:0-11875 GCA_004027635.1 Crocidura indochinensis | reverse complement strand
GCATCTGGGATTAAGCTTTTAAAGGTTCACTCCTACCCTGAACACTTCCCCCTGTCCCTGATGGGGCAGTGGAGATGACTGGGGTAGGGGATTCAATACTAAAGCCTTCAAGGCCTCCAGGACAGCACCTGACAATACATGAGAAGCTAAACAATGCAGGCAGTTGAGTTCTGGACATAGAACATGTATCTCTAGTCATTCTGGACTTGTTTTCATTTTCATTTTATTTTATACTACTTTTGAGTAGCTCTCCTACAGTGTTCAGAGGCAACTCCTGGCAATGTTTAGGCCTCATGATAAAGTGTTATTTAGCCAGAGGTGCTAGGGGATACTGGAACCACACCTGGCAATGCTTGGGAAAACATACATTACTGGGACTTGAACTTCGGTGCCTATGTGTGCAAAACATACACAGGAAGGCATTTCCTAAGATACTAAGTCATCTTCCAGACACTTTATCTCTTTGGATCCCAAACAACAGTAAGTACAGGATTGACCCAGTGTGTTTCTATGGGTTTGAACACCTGTTCAAGTGCTTACCAGGCAAGTACATTAAGCCACGAAGCTGTCTTCTAACTCGGGGATATTTCTTTTATAATTTTCTCTATTGTTATGAAATTTTACTACCTTTCATCTTCTCGGTTTCAACCAGTAAGTGATTATGCAGTGTTTTCTATATGAAGATTGTACAAAATTAAAATAGAATTATAAAATCTTTGGAAAGTCTCAAGAAATTTATGAACTCAAATTTCAACTACCATTTGATAGCTGTTTCCATAGACAGATTTATCCTACCTTATGTCTTATCCTAAGTTCAACATCTATAAAATGAAGAGAGTAGTAATTATATCATTAAATTATTACAAAGATAACTAAGGCCTTACTTACAAATAATTGTAAAGTAAGTAAATGTTGAGTTAAGTGTATAGTACTATTACTCTGTTTATTACTTAATTAATTGCTTTATTAATTATTTCTAGGGAAGTTTATTTTGTGGTTGAAAGAAAGCATTTATATCAAACATTAAGTTATAATCAACAACATGTAGTTTTGATGTGTCCCATAAATGGAATAAATTATAATAGCTTAAAATGCAGTACAAGCAACAGAAGGAAGAGCTTACCCATAAACCAATATACACTAACAATGTCTTTTTGTTTGGTTTTTTTTTTTTTTTTGGATTTTGGTGCCACACCTGGTGACACTCAGGTGTTACACCTGGTTATGTGCTCAGAAATTGCACCTCACTTGGAGGACCATATGGGACACCAGGGATTCGAACCTTGGTCCATCCTAGACTAGTGCGGGTAAGGCAGAAGCCTTACCCCTTTCACCACCACTCCTGCCTCTTTTTGGTTTTGTTTGTTTGTTTTTAGTTTTTCAGGCAACACCCAGCAGTGCTCATGGGTTATTCCTGGCTCTACATTCAGAAATTATTCCTGACAGGTTCGGGGAATCATATGGGGTTCCAGGAATCAAACCTGGGTTGACCACAAGCAAGGTAAACATCCTACCTGCTGTGCTATCACTCCAGCACCACCTTTTTTATTTTTGATAGGTACTACTGATTATGTAACTCATAATTTCTTAATTTTTAAAATTTGAAATAGTCTGGAAGGTTGGTTAAAAGGCTACCACACAAGCATTTTTGAGTTCAATTCCTGGCATTCTGTGATTCTCCAAGCAGCACTTGGAAAGACTCCTTCCAAGCACTGTAATGGAAGCACCCTCTGAGCACCTCTGGGTGTTCCCCAGAAAACAAGTTAATTAAATTTAACTTGATATATAAAATTTTATTTATAATATATATATATTTATAATATATATGTATATTTATAATATATATGTATAAACAATTATATAGCCATCAGGAAGCAACTAACCTGAAGGTTTGTAAAAGAATCTAATTAGCATTTGAAAAGTCACTGGCATCACACACTTGTCAATCACACACTTGTTACCCTCCATTCTAATTTTGTAGTGACTACTTCCCCACTTTTCTTAAATGATATGCTTTAAATATTTAACAATGAGCAGCATAATTTAATAGTATCTGTTTTTTAACTATTTATAGGTAGGGTCATATTTTTGGTCTTTTATTTCATATTTTGTAAGATTCATCCATGCTTTCTTAAATATAGATGTAGTTCATTTATTTTCATTGCTGTAGAGTTTGTTTTATTTATACCACAATTTATTCTTTATTTTTTTTCAGTGAATGCTTAGGTTATTTTTAGTTTGAGAGTAATAGAGACTATGCTAGTAGTAACATTCTTTTGTGAATATACTAGTATAAATGTGCCCACATTTTTTAAGCTTTTGCCTAGTAAAAATGCTGAATCAAAAATAGACATATATCTTTATTATCTGGTGATAATTTTTTAGTATTTATTGCTGAATTTTATTGTCATCAGTAGAATATGTTTATTTAGTCTTTTCATTTAAATGTTTTAATTTTATCTGTTGCCATATTGGTTCTAATTTACATTAATTTGGCCATATTTTAAATTTTTATTGAGACAATTGTGAAATACATATCTTTCATAGTTATATTTCAGGCATATAGTAACAGTGAATTAGGGATATTCCCACTACCAGTGTTTTTTTTTGTTTGTTTGTTTTGTTTTTTTGGTTTTTTTTGGGGGGGGGTCACACCCGGTGGTGCTCAGGGGTTACTCCTGGCTGTCTGCTCAGAAATTGCTCCTGGCAGACACTGGGATTCAAACCAACCACCTTTGGTCCTGGATCGGCTGCTTGCAAGGCAAAATCCGCTGTACTATCTCTCCGGGCCCCCCACTTCCAGTGTTGACAGCCCTCCACCATAGTTTACAGCATGCATCCCATTACCTTCCCCATTAGTCCCCTGAACCACTAGTGTAACAGGTTCATTTTGTGTTTAGCTTGTTATAGTTTGGGTCTCAATTCTTTTGCTGCTGACTATGGCTTGGGTATTTAGATCTGATTTTTTTTTTTTTATTCAATGCTCTTGAGACCCACTTGACCTCTGGGTCCCATCTACTTTTTCTTTCTTTCTTTTCTTTATTTGTTGAAAGATATAGAAATATGAGCAGAGCAAAATGATTCAAGTTCTAAGGTTCTATGTAAAAGATAGGAGCCTCTATCTAGGAGATATAAATAAAATTAAAATAAAGAAACAAAAAAAGGGGGGGCAGTGTGGCAAGTTTTTGTTTTTGTTGTTTTGTTTTTTTTAAATAATATTTTATTTAAACATCTTGATTACAAACATGATTGTGGTTGGGTTTCAGTCATGTGTTTTGTTTTGTTTTTACATAGGCTCCATAAATGTTGAGGAAATTAGAAATAAAATTTCCTTGGCCTAAGAGATACAGGGTGCCTCCACCCATGTAGCATACTGTCATAAGACCGACTATAGGCTCTGGACATGTTGGTTGTCCTACCCCAAGGTTTTTTGTTTGTTTGTTTGTTTTTTAATGATCCCAGGAAAAATTCTGTTCAGTTGTGAATGTCAAAGTCAGTCCCCTGTAATTAGAGATCTTGGTTTTTCACAGACCCTAGGATGAAGCTTAGGGTAAAATCTCTCTTTATGATCCCAGGAAAAGTTCTGTTCAGTCATAGTTATCGTAGTTATCCTTCTGTAATTAGAGATCTTGGTTTTTGTACAGATCTTAGAATGGAGTATCTTCTGATTTCATCTCCCTGTTAGTGGTGAGGTAGGACAACCATCCGTTAGATTGAGTTGTTTTTGTTTCCTCATCATCAAGGTGTTATATAATTCTAGCCTGGAGCAAGTTGGTGCCAAAGCAGGATTAGGGCTTCTCCCAGGGGGAGTTTGATTCCTGGTGCTGGTACAAGAAACTGTGCCAGTTTTAATGTTGGGATATGGTGTTTGGGTTGAATGGTCAATGTCTGATTGACTTAGGCCTAAGTCAAGTCCCCTTGAGTAATGTTCAGTGTGGAAGGTGCTCTTGCACTATAAAATATATGGGTTCTTATCCATATTAAGTAAGAACTTCTTTCTATACATTAAATTTTCCTATTTTAGTGTGCCTATGCAAAAAGGAATAATGTGATATTATATTACTGGTGCATTTGGGATAGAAAGTAACAAGCTATACAGTCTCTATGCCGTCATTTTGACCTGAGCTCATATTCCAAGCAAGACTTTTCTTCTAGAATTTCCTACTAAGCAGGTAAAGATTAATAACAATAACAATAACAATAGCAATAATAGTTGGCCACAATAAAAGTTTAAAAAACAATAATAATAAGGGCAGAAAGATATCTCCTTTCTCTGTGAAGGCAGGAGGGAGGGGACTGCCCCTGCTGTGAGATTAGCAACTGGGAAAGATTGAGGGGACCCGTTGCCTTTGCGTTTTTCTCTTCTCTTCTATCTTCTGGAACTCTCCTGAGAAAGCCAAGAAGTGTACAGCAAAAACTGTCTTCTACAGGCGCCCAAGCAGAAAGGCCAAGAACGACTGAGTGAAAACAGGCTACCAGAGGCACCAGCAGAAAGGTACCTCCTTTGTCTGTGAAGGCAGGCTGGAGGGGTCTGCTTCTGCTGTGAGATTAGCAACTGGGAGAGACTGAGGGGATCTGTCGCTTTTGTGTATTTCTTTTCTCTTCTGTCTCCTTCATGTCACAAGGCCAAGAAGGACCCAGCAAAAACTGTCTCATAGAGGCTCCAGAAGAGCACTCCACTTCACCTTTGCAGGCCAGCTGTGCTTCTTTCTAACTAATGAACTCCACCATAACACCCAGAAAAAAAAATTACACTACAAGCATGACAATGGGGAAACCTCGCAGGCAAACACCATGCACAGAGAATAAAGATGATAGCTCTGATCCAAAAAATACCAACCATCTGATTAATCTCTCAGATAAGGAGTTTAGAATAGAAAAATTGAGGATCCTCATGGATATCAAAGAAAACATAGCTGTCACCAATGTTCTGTTTCCTTTCCTCCTCCCCTTTCCACTCTCCCCTGCTTGCCTCTCTGGGATCTCTCTCTCTCTCTTTCTCACTCATTCTTTCACTGGCATTTTTCTCTCTAGCATCTCTCTCCATCCCCCCTTTATCCCCTTTAGACACTGTAGTTTACTGAAGGGATACCATACTTAAGATTTTTCCTCTTTTTAGTACCTAGTTCTTGTCTAGAGTGATTGTTTCCAACTACCTTTAACATACTGGTCACTTCTCTGCCATAACAGCACTCCCTGCTAGCTGTGGAAAGCCTTGTACCATGGCCCAGTTACTGGCCCTCATCTCTATTGCTTTTGGATATTATTACCATACTATCTTTTTTTTTTTTTATAAATCACACAATGTGATCATTCTATTTAGCCTTCTGCCTCTGGCTCATTTGCTCAATATAATGCTCTCTACTTCAATTCGTGTATAAGCAAACGTCATGACTTCATTTTACTAACAGCTGCGTGATGTTCTTTCTCCATTCGTGTGTTCTCTGGTACTTGGGTTGTTTCCATATTCTGGCCATTGTGAATATAGAAATGAACATAGGAATATTTTGCATTGTATTTTTGAGATCTTAGAGTATAATCTTAGGAATGATATTTCTAGGTCATATGGAAGTTTAATTTCTAATTTTTCAGGCATATCCATGTTTTTTCAAAAAAGACTGGGCCAGTCAACATTCCCACCAGCAGTGAATCCTCCTGCATCCATGCAAGCATAGTTGTTCTTGGGTTGGTTTTTTTGTTTGTTTTTGTTTTTTATGTGTACAAGTTTTAAGGTGTGAGATGATATCTCATTGTTGTTTTGATTTGTATCTCACTGATGACTAATTATATGGAGTATTTTTTTAACTTGCCTTTTGGCCATCTGTATTTTTTCATTGAAAAAAATTTATTTTTTATTTATTTGTTTTTTATTTTATTTATTTATTTTTATTTTGGTTTTTGGGCCACACCTGGTGATGCTCAGGGGTTACTCATAGCTATGCACTCAGAAATCGCTCTGGCTTGGGGAACCATATGGGACATATGGGCTAGCGCAGACAAGGCAGACACTTTACGACTTGAGCCACTGCTCTGGCCCCAACTTCTTCCCTTTTTTTAGGTGAAATTAGATGTTTTATCTTAGGCTCTTAGATATAAACCCTTTGTCAGATGGGTATTGAATGAATAGTTTCTCCAGTTCCATTGGAAGCGTTTGTGTTCTAATCATGATTTCCTATGAGGTGCAGAAGCATCTTATTTTAATGTTTATATTTGCTTCCAACTACTTGGCCAGTAGTGTTTCATCCTTTAAGATGTCTTCAGCTTCAATGTCATGGAGTGTTCTGCCTACATTTTCCTCTAAGTACCTTATGGTTTCGGGTCTGAAATCAAGGTCTTTAATCCATTTTGAGTTTACTTTTGTGCATACCATTGAAGAGAGGTCTGAGTCTGCTATTTTCTATGTAACTGACCAATTTTTTTAACAACATTTGTTGAATAACCTTTTCTTGCTCCACTTTGTATTTCTTGCCCCTTTATCAAAGATTAATTGACCTGAGAGTCAGTCTCAGGATATTGCGGTCTATTCCATTGATCTGAGGATCTGCCTTTATTTGAGAGCTATGCTGTTTTAATGACACTGCTTTATACTTCAGTTTGGAGTTGCCACTATAAGAATTATAATGAATTATAGGAATTGCATTAAATCCATTAGATGCTTTGGGAAATATTGACATTTTAATGATATCAATCCTCTCAAATCATGAGCAGAGAAGGTATATCCTTGTGTTCTTTCTTTCTTTATTTTTTGGGGGGCCATACCCAGTGACGCTCAGGGGTTACTCATAGCTAAGTGCTCAGAAATCGCTTCTGGCATGGAGGACCATATGGGATGCCTGGGGGTTGGTGTCAAACCACGGTTGTTTTTTTTGTTTGTTTGTTTGGTTGGTTGGTTGGTTGGTTTTATTTTGTTTTGTTTTTGAGCCACACCCAGTGGTGCTCAGGGGTTACTCCTGGCTCTGCACTCAGAAATCACTCCTGGCAGGCTCGAGGACCATATGGAATGCCAGAGATCAAACCCATAGTCTGTCCTGGGTCAGCTAACAGCAAGGCAAACACCCTACCACTGTGCTACCACTCCCACCCCTCTTTATTTCTTGAAGAAGTGTTTTGTAGTTTTCTTTGTCTTTCGCCTCTTTCGTTGATTCCACTGTATTCTGAGGCACAATTGTGATCGATATTTTTAAATATCTCTTACCTTTCATTATTTGTATATAGAAGATTCAGGAGGGTTATGTATTAATTTTATGTACATATTTACTATACATATCTATTATTTCTAGAAGCTTTTTTTAGTCTTTATGATTTTCTAAATATAGTATCGTGTCATCTACAAATAGTGAGAGCTTGACTTCTTCTTATCCTATGAGAATGCCATTAAAATATTTTCTTGCCTAATTGCTAAGGCAAGTATTTTCAGTACAATATTAAATAGGAGTGGAGAGTGGGCAAATATATCCATACCAGATCTAGGAGGAAAGGATTTTATTTTTCTACATTTAATATGTTTGCCATAGTCTTATGGAAAATGGTTTTAACTATATTGAGGGAAGTTCCTTCAACTCTCATCTTATTGAGAGTTTTGGCCTTGAATGAGTGCTAGATCTTGTCAGATGCTTTCTCTGCATCTACTACTATATGATTTCAATTTTTTCTTTTATTGATATGGTATATTATATTGATTGATTTGCATATGTTTAACTATCCATGTATTCCTAGGATGAATCCTGCCTGCTTGGTCATGGTATATGACCTTTTTGATGAATTGTTAGATTCTATTTCCTAACATTTTGCTGAGGATCTTGCATCTTTGTTGATTAATAATATTAGTCAGTCTATAATTGTATATTTAGGAGTGTCATTTATTCCTGATTTTCATACCTCTTGATTAATAATGAATGATACTATGTCTCTTATAATCTTTTTTATTTCTCTTATAATCTTTTTAAGTCTGAAGTCTATGTTGTCTGATATTAGTATGACCACCACGATCAGTTTAAGGTATTTGTTTCCTTGAATAATTGTCCTCCAACCTTTTACTTTGATTCTGTGTTTGCTCTGACAACTGCAGGCAGCAAAATGTTGTACTTAATTTCCTGATGAATTTTGCCACTCTGTGTTTCTTAATTGGTACATTAGACTAATTGCTATTAAGAGAGATGATTAGCATAATATTTTGTGCCATCTTTTCATAGATGTTTGATATGTGTGTAAATTACCCTCATTTCTTTTTTTAAATTCGGTTTTGAATCTTTAAAGTTCCTGAGCTGTTGTTTATCTATGAAGTTTTGCAGCCTTTTTCAAATTTGAATGGGAGTCTAGCTGGGTAAAGTATTATTGCGAGGTGTTCTTTTCATTGAGTTTTTTCATTATCTCACCATTGCCTTTGGGTCTAAAGGGTTGCTTGTGATAAATCTGTTGTAAATCTTAAGGCTGCTCCTTTGTATATATTTTAGTTTTTGGATCTTGCTGCTTTCTGTCTCTATTGTTTTCATCATTGTATCTAGTATTTTTTTGAGGTGCTTTTATGTTCATCTTGTTTAGCTGATACTCTTCTGGTGTCCAGAATATGGGTGCATTCACTCTTTGGCTCTGGGAACTTATCAGTAATGGTGTCTTTAACTGTTACTTTTTCATAAGAGTTTTCTTCCTGAATCTCTTGAATTCAGTGATTCTTATGTTATGTTGTTTCTATTGTTTATTTTGAGGATTATTTTTCCACCACGGGTTTCTTTATTTGAAGACTCTTTTCTATCTTCTGCTGGTGTCTGGAGGTGTTTTGCACTCATCTTCAATTTACTGATTCTATCCTCAGCAGCTGTTGCTCTGCTGGTGAGGCCTTCCAGTAAGTTTTTTCATTTTGCCTACCAAGTTTTTCAGTTCTGTTTTTTCTGTTTGAAATGTTCTCATTTCTTCTCTTATATCTTCTTGAGTCTTTTTAGTCATCTGGTCATGGTTTCTTTGCATACCTTGAGCATTCTCTACATTTTCTCTTTATAATTTTTATCAGAGTGGTGGCATACATAGCCAATGTGTTGAGTTTTCAGATCTAGCATCTTCATGAGCTAATCATGGTGGGGTTCTGCTTTACTTTCACATTGTAGCGTTTGTCATGTGGTATTTTTATGTGTTTTGATAGGGCTCATTGACTAGAAGAATTGTGCAATTGCAGAGTGAAGTAGAGTGACCCCACTCTCTTGGCCACACAACTGGTTTTGCTAAAAGGCCCCATGCCTTGTCCTGGTGCTTCTCTTTCCTCAGGGTGTACTGACCTGGGATGAAAATACCTCTTCTGAGTCAAAGAGATCACCATACTGCATGTCTCTGCTTATGCACAGTTTCTTGGGGCTGTGTATCTGGGCACAGTCCAGCTAGGATAGCTGATAAATCCCTCCCTTGTTCTGTTGCTTTTCTTTCCTTCAGGACACATTGACCTCATGTGAAAAAAAAGGCTCTTCTTTTTTCTTATATTATTATGTAATATCTTGGACCATAGTTTACTTTTTTTATATTATTATATAATATCTTTGGACCATAGTTTACCACTGAGGACTGACTAGATATGGGGATATTTGGGGGGGGGTTGTTGTTTTGTTTTGTTATTTTGTTTTTGGGTCACACCCGGCAGTGCTCAGGCTTTACTCCTGGCTTCACGCTCAGAATTCGCCCCTGGCAGGCACAGAGGACCGTATGGGATGCCGGATTCGAACCACCATCCTTCTGGATGTAAGGCAAATGCCCTATCTCCATGCTATTTCTCCGGGCCCCATATGGAGATATTTGTACCCTTAAAGGTTGAGAATTATTTTCAGAAAAGCTTTTTTGTATGACTTAAACACATGCAAAATAAATATGTCAACTGGTGCTGGGGGGAATAATACAGCAGGGGAAGCACTTGCCATGCATGTGGCAGTAACATCCAGTAACATCCCCAAAGCCCACCAGGGGTGATTCTTTAGTGCAGAGCCATGAGAAACACCTGAGCACTGTTAAATGTAACCTCAAAACCAAAAATTTTAATATAAATGGCAAGAATAGAATCTATGTGGGGAAGGTGAGGAAATAGATTTAAAAGCATTGTCTAATGAATGCTGTCAGTGAAATAATATAGTGACTAGGGACTTGTTTTCCAAATGGCAGACCAAGGTTTGATATCAAATATTGTTTCCCAAGTACCACTATGAATGGTCTTTGAATATAGAACCAAGAGTAACCCCTGAACACCATTGGTGTACACCAAACATAAACAACCAAAAAAGAAGTATTTTAAGTAGTAAAAATATTCATTTATAGTATATGTATAGCAAGCTAATAATATATGTTATAATTTAAGTCTTCTGTTTTAAGAGGGAGAATCAGAATGATAAAAAAATAAATAAATAACAAATGTAAGAATGATTCTGGTAGGACTTTCCAGGGTTGTGGTTGTAGAGACGGCATGAGTTTTTTGGTAGAAGAGTGCTCTTTGTCTTTGCTTTTGTTTTGTTTTTGTTTGTTTGTTTTGGGGTCACACCCAGCAGCACTCAGGGGTTACTCCTAGCTCTATGCTCAGAAATTGCTCCTGGCAGGCTCAGGGGACCATATGGGATGCCGGGATTCGAACCACCATCCTTCTGCATGCAAGGCAAATGCTTTACTCCATGCAGCCCAGAGTGCACTCTGTCTTAATAAAATGACGACACTCTGTTTTCTCTGACTTAATTGTGGTTTCACTGCTTGCCAGAGTGTAGAATATGCTGCCTTCTCAAAATGAATTTTATTGAAGTATTTTAATGGAAGAATAAAAATGGTTTAAAATGATGAGAAAATAGACTAGAGTGAAGTAAAATAGAATATTGACAGTGATGAATTAAGCCTCAGATGTATATATGGCTCAGTAGTAGAATACTTGTTTGCATGTCAGGAGAGGAAAAGAGATTCCAGTGGGTTCTGGCATTGACAAAACATTTTCCTTTGCACTCCAAAGAGGTTGTGTATGTGGACCAAAACTACCTCAGAACTCCACCTGGGGACTCAGATGTTTATCTTCCCCACCCAATCCCCAAAAGAATGCTACCTTCTGGTCTTATCATTATGTTCCTCTAAAGTACAGTTCTGGCATTTGGAATCTAAAGGAAAATGTGTTATCAATGCTTGAATGCACTGGAACTTCTATTCCTCTCCTGAATAGATTCTCCGGCAACTCCCAGAATACCAATCTACACAGACCTCTGGATGAAAAGACTGCTGTTGGGTTCCTCTTCTTTTAAAGCATTTAATCAGCCAGTTTCCCAGTGCCCCAGGAATTTCCTGTAGGGGTGCTGCTGACTGTTTCACTTCCTACCTACAGGCTGCACTCAGGCTCTGAGTCTCAGGTTAACACTGCCAACTTTCAGCTCTATAAACTCCCATTCTTTCAGCCTCCTTCCAACACAGCCATCTGGAAGCCACATGGGCTTTCTTCTCATTTCTCCAACCCTTAGAATTCCTTAATGGAGGAATATGCTTCCCTTATCTGTCTGGTCCTAAAGAAGATCCCTTCCTGCCTAGTTCCAAGTTGTTGATTATTCTTCCTTCAGAGTACATTCTACAGCTGCTGAGAGATTTATGTCGTATGTTGTTTTTTGCTTTGTGTCATTTGGCTCCTGTGTCTCAGTCCACCCAAGGTTGCCATTGCCACTTAGATCTGAGACTTATCCCTATATATGACCTCAAGTATAGCTTTAGCATGAGAACTCAGGGCCTAAAGACACTACACTTCCCCTGAAATAGTTGCCCTGGGGAATTCAAGATGAAAATTGCTAAGAAAAGGGTCACAGCAGTGATTTAAGTAATGAAGCCTTTTGTTCATTTATTTATCTTTCGAGCAATATTGCTTTCAGTTTATCACTACAAAAGA
>PVKC010042708.1:0-11909 GCA_004027635.1 Crocidura indochinensis | reverse complement strand
GGGCCCCAGTTCAAAACGTTTTTGTTTTGACTGAAAAATTATTCTGTTTTACTTTTAGTTTTTTTGTGGGGGGCAGTTAATCCAAAAATTAAAAGTGAGCTTAAATTCATTGTTTTTGCCTAACAAATGTTTAAGAATGTGATATTAGGAGGTACACACACACACACACACACACACACACACACTAGTATATTTTGATTTTGTAATTTTCCTATATACCAACTTCACCTTTAAATTCGTCTTTTCTCCAAAGAAAGCTTAATCAATTTTTTCTTTTTAGATTTTTGGGTCACACCCAGCAGCACTCAGGGGTTATTCCTGTCTCTGCATTCAGAAATTGCTCCTGGCACGGGGTATCATATGGAATGTTGGGAATCAAACTCACGTCTGTCCTGGGTCAGCCACATGCAAAGGAAGTGCCCTACTGCTGTGCTATCGCTTTAGTCCCAGATTACCGTATTTGCCGGTGTATAAAACGACTTTTGAAAAGAAAAAAAGTCAACCGAAAATCGGGAGTCGGCTTATACGCCGAGTATATCCTAAAAACATCTCAATATGCCGCTAAATGAAAATCATCTGGATATTGCCCCAAAATGAATTTTCCAGCTCAATCCTGCACCAGTCACTGCAAGGCTGCTCGGACTGCCTTTCTAACTCCAATCCAATCCAAATCCAAACAGGCTTTTGATGCATGCAAATTAGACAATGTTCTGGACCCGAATCTACACTGTCAAAAGCCTGCTCAAATGGGTCAGAGTCAGAGAGGAAGTCTATTCCAGTATACCCTTTGAACCTTTGCTTGTTGTGATTGGCTCACTGTGGTACATACAGTTGCAGCACAGGAACGTTCTATCTGATGCACCGAAAATAGGCCTAAACCTATGTTTTAACTGTAAAATTAGGGGGTCGTCTTATACGCTGGCAAATACGGTAATCAATTTTGATATATTGATAATTCTGATAGACTTTTCACACACTATTCCTGCTTACCAATTAACATGTTTTCATAAACAGGTTAGTTTATGTTCAACCAGACTAAACAAATTGTTCATAATTTCTTTGTATACTCAACAATTTGATTTTCCATTCATGATAAGCCCCATCTCATTCTTTTGATTAGCGTCATTGTAATACTATATGATGGAATTAATATCAAATTTATTAATTTATCAGTTATGTAGTATTTCTCTATCTCACTATTAATAGGTATAATTATGTTGTATCATTATAACATTTTTTGGGTACAGTCCTCATTGAATTAATATTTTTGCACAATTAATTTTATATGTAAAGGTGAAGTTTTTCAGGATTGTTAATTATAATTAGAGATGTTGGGTGAAGGAATGATTGGTTAGTATCATCACATTGCCCACTTAAAACTGGTTTTATAGGGACTGGAGCGATGGTGCAGCAGTGGGCCTTTTGTCTAGCATGCTGCTGACCCGGGACAGACCTGGGTTTGATTTTCAGCATCCCATATGGTCCCCCATGCCAGGAGCAATTTCTGAGTGCACAGCCAGGAGTAATAAATGTTCAGTCTGGTTCAATCCCTGGCGTCCCACATGGTCCCCAAGGCAGGAGTGATTTCTGAACACATAGCCAGGACTAACCCCTGACCATCACCAGGTGTGACCAAAAAGAGAAAACAAAACGAAACAAAAACCTGGTTTTATATATTTTCAAGTTCAACCCCACAGAGAACGAGAATCTATCCTTTCAAATTTTAGAATTTAGTGATAATGTTTTTTTAACTTAGTGTTAAAATATTTCCCACATCTGAATATGCACTTAAAATATTGAAGCTGAGAATTATTCTCTTAGTATTTATTAATTATTGTATGCTTTTACGATTTCCTGTTTTCGTTTTACTTATTATTCTATTGGTTTTTGAAAAGCATTTTTTGCTTTCTGTGGCATGAGCTTATCCTGATGTAACTCAGTTTTAAGGGAGAATTAGTTCTTGTTTAACCTAATACTTATGGAATCTTTTTGAAAGAGACTGGACTTTCGTTCTTAGTAAAATTGCTTTATTTCAGCATTAAATATGTTATATATATCATGTCTAAAACTTAATGAACACAGCTAGAACATATCATATTGAGAGATGAATAAGATTCTGAATTAATTGGCAATTGTAAACTTGGGAACGTGAGATTTTTCTGACAGTGGGAAATGTAGCATGTTGAATACTTCATAAAGCATCATGAGTTTAGAATAAATGCAAATTTAAAATGAAATATAAGATCATGAATTTGTTTTTATAGATATTGGTTAACTTGGGCCACTACAAAATGTTCTAGTTTATAAAATGTACTTTGATATGGATAATAAAAAGTATCTTTAAACTTGCAGAAAATTGGAAAGGAGTGGGAAATTAGTCACTTATACGGCTACTGACAGGGAGATTATATTTTATCTTGAAGTATAGTATTATATATTTAGGAACATATAAAGTAGACATATTTCTGTTTTATCTTTTTTTTGGGAAAAAGGACACGTCTGATGATGTTCAGGATATACTCCCGGCTCAGGGTTTGACTCCTGGCAGTATTAGGGGGCTATATACAGAACTGAGGTTGATCCCATGCAAAATGAGACTTCCCTCTTAATTTTTATTTGTTTCTGTACCACATCCTGAAAATCTCAGGGTTTTCTCTAGCTCAAGGATCACTCTTGGTAGGACTTGGGGCACCATTATGGGGCCTGAGGATGGAACTCAGGTCAGCCAGGTACTAGCATCCTGCTCACAGTACTCCAACTATATTTATGTTGCTTTTGAAAATGTTTGATTGATTGTAGAATTATGATTTAACTTTATTACAAAGTCTGAAGCACCTCTTATTTCAGGGCTTGCAACAAAGTGAATATTTAGGGGATGTTAAACTTCCTATGTCAAATTTTTATTTTCTATCTGAATTTTAGGTGGTTAAACAAACTCGGATTAGCTGTAATCCACAAGGAATCCACTACAAAGGATGAAGGTATGCTTGATTTTAAATTTCTGAAACTTGGGGCCGGAGAGGTAGTTTGCCTTGCAAGCAGCCGACCCAGGACCTAAGGTGGTTGGTTTGAATCCCGGCGTCCCATATGGTCCCCCGTACCTGCCCGGAGCTATTTCTGAGCAGATAGCCTGAGCACAGCCGGGTGAGGCCCAAACACCAAAATAAAATAAAATAAAATAAAAACTGAAACTTTAGCAAGAATATGTTGGGTATGATGAAATGGAATAAGAAAACAATGTCAAATTCTATGTATAGTCTGTCCCAAAGAAACATACTTTGACATTTAAAATTATCTGAAAATATGTAGAGACAGACATTCACACAATCTCACCAACATGGAATAGAGCTTCCCGTCCTGGCTACGAATGCTTTTCACACTTCACCCACACATTAGCAGCTGTACGCTCCACTGACATCTCGAGCAATAGGCAAAGAAAATGTTATGTTGCCTCACTTACTGGGGTCTTACTCATAGTCACTACCTGGTCATGATCTAGAATAGATGAACAATGTCCACCCCACTATTTCCTCTCTGACATTTTCATATTTCTACCAGGTATGTGCTGTGATGATTTCTCTATGAATAGATTAGGAGCCTGAAGGTCAGATTGGAACACAAAAATTTTTATTTTTTGAAGCAGGTTATGTGGCCAAAAACTTCCAGGGCACAAGGATACAAGAATATATCTTTTTTGTTTGTTTTTTTTTTTGGGGTCACACCCAGTGACACTCAGGGGTTACTTCTGGCTCTTCGCTCAGAAATTGCTCTTGGCTTGGGGGATCAGATGGGAAAATGGGGATCAAACCCCGATCCCTCCTGCTTAGCCACATGTAAGGCAAAGGCCCTACCACTGTACTATAGCTCAGACCCCAAGAATATATCTTCTTAATGATATTCTTTATTAAAATAGGAAGAGGGAAGTTTCAGGTACTAGGACCCCAGAACTAGTATTGTTCTTAAAATGTTCCAACTATATACATTTTAGAAATTGGAATGTATCATTCCAATTTAAAACTTTTGGCGAACATATCACAAAATATTAAATTTAGAAATAGAAAAGAGAATAACTAGGCTTAAAAGAACAAAGAAGTACAATATGAAACTGTGAAATCAGTGTTCTACCTAACATCTTAAAACCCCTTTCCATAAACTAAATGCTATTGTATATGTAGGTAACTTTATAGATTATAAAGAAAAAACGAACAATGTAAAAACATCGATATATAAACTGCTTCAAATAATCTTTCAGCTTTTCCTACTTTTCATCATAACCCATGGAGATCTCGGGATGTTTGGTTCAATCTATACTCTTGGCTGGGTACTTTCTTCACACTGTGTTCCCAACTCAGGTTTTCTTATCCTTAGATAATCAAAATTATAATATTACAATATTATGGTTGTCATCTTTTATTATATGATTGATACGTCTGTTGAGAAATTTTTCATGATCATTTTGATATGGTCAATCCTCTTTTTGCACATTGGCCATTCGAGGGCAGAAGTACTGATGGAGCAGTTCATTTCCCCCTGTAATTTCCCCTTGCCACAGTTGCTCACTAAAGTTGTTTTCTGAATTGGATTGGAATGGCAGTGGCCAGATGGATTAAAAACCTCTGCTTACAAGTTATGGAATAAGTGATGGTACTGCTGAAAGATGAAAAGATTTTTGCTTTCCTTGTAGAATGTTATAGTGAGAGTGAACAGGAAGATCCTGAAATAGCAGGGGAGACACCACCTCCTCCAAACTCTTCAGAGACTCTGTCTCCGTTGGTATGTATTTCTGTTATCAGGGCGCTGAGTCCTGGAACAAATGTATGGACAACATTCCATCCAAATACATAGAGAGGATCTCAGTTGATAGAATCTGAGAACACACTAAATTCAAGAAATTATCAAGGGGAATGCAGTCTTCGGGGTGCTGGTTTTGAACTTTTTCCAATTACTCACTAGTTTGACAAACTCAAGAGTATTTGTGTGCAATCCACAGATGTATCCTATTCAAGAGATTTATTAGAAAAATGCTCAAAGATTCTGGGTGGTGAGCCAATGCCTATAAAGACTCGTTTTATAATGTGCGTACACCCTAATAGTACTCAGGAAGAATGGAAAGTACCTAAGAGCATGCATTAGCTTGATATAAAATCAAAGTAAAAGATGAACAGATATGTATAAAATGTAAGACTCAAGATAAGACCAAGTTTGACTTTAAGCATTGGAAGTTTCCAGAGTATTGTTTAAGTTCTTAATGTATGTTAAGGTGCTAGAGAGTTGCTTTCTATTTGAATGCTCATTGACTAGATAGTGATGGTTCCAAAGAGGTCTCAAACAGGGTTTATGAGAGAGTGGATTAATTATTTTTATGCCAACTAAGTGGCAGAATTTGTATAAGTGAAGACCGTATATATAGCCATTCAATCAACTAAAACCCTGAGAACTGTTCCATTTAAGTCTGTTTTTCACTGATTACTACTGAGCACAGCGATGTTTTCCAGTCTATAGGCCATTTCTGTTTCATTAAGTGAATGCAACTATTTCTTTTGTCAATTTTAACTGCATTTTTACATGATATTTTAGTTATTCTATGTATTAATCCTTTGTGGACAGGGGGAAAAATCTCATTTCCCACTTTAGAAATTTAATTTTTTGAAAAAATATTTTATGGTTTCTTTTTTGTAAGTGCATAAGTGTTCTTGATTTCTCAATATATCAGATTTATTTCTTTCATTGTGATTAGAGCATTTGTTTTGGATTTAAAACGACTTGTTGAAGGTTTTTTGAATGTTTCTTGATGAAGCAGACACTGCTGTTCTACTTTCAAGATAGGAAACAAAGGTCCTGAGGGGTACAAAGGACAATAAATAAGTATCTCAGATGAAAATCTTAGTGTGCTTATTAGACCATATTTTTTCTCATTATGTTGCAATGTCACTTATTCAAGAATCCAAAAAACTGTGGAATCTGATAGATGATGAAATTTCTTTCAGTTACTACCTCTCTTCAGCTAGAACACTTTGTTTTGTTTTTGTTTTGGGGCCACACCTGGCAATGCTCACAGGTTATTCTTGGCTCTGCACTCAGGAATTACTCCTGGTGGCATTCAGGGGACCATATGGGAAGTTCTGGATTGATGCCAGGTCAGTACATGCAAGACAAACTTCCTACCTTCTCAACTATGACTTTGGCTTCACAGAACATTTCATTTTGTATGATGAAGCTTTATCTATTGTGTACTTCCACGTAATAAATAGAGTTTATTTACTAAAAACTATTATTAAGTCAAGTTTAATAGCTATGTAATGTAAATAATGGCAACCATTATTTTTATGGTCTCTTGTCTAATTTATTTGGCTCATATTCAAAATATAAATAAGCATTTGTTGAAGGAAAATGTCATGAAAATCTCTAATAGATAATTCATTCAAATCAAGCAAACTATAAATACAATTAAACTTTAAATATGGTAGTATTTAGATTTTTTAGTGAGAACTAATTTGTATATATATTTTAATCTTTTTCCATAACACAGTGTTTCTTCTCTTTTGATGTTAGTTTTTAAATAAGGAAAGGCTTTTAGTTACTCTACATTATTCAAATTTTGGGATTTCTGAAGATTTAAAGGAATTTCACAGACATGTTGAAATAATTTTTTTTGCTTGATTACCCTTTATTGTACCTAAAAAATCATAACTCTAGTACTGAATAGGGCAATATATTATTTACTAACTTAATAGAGAAGCATATATTTATAAATTATTACTGTGTGTATGTATATGTTCATGTCTATACTTTTCTCTGTGCCTTTGCCTTCCTACCCAATTTTAACCAATATCACACAGTACTTATTTAGGTTATCTTCCCTTTTCTCTCAGAAATGCCCACTCCTCTTACTGTGCCTTCTCCTGTATGATTTAGTTTAGTTTCCAGGTGCTAATATTTCCCATTTTATAATAGCAAACAAATATTACAGATTATTAAGAGCATTGTTAGGTTTCCACAGTTTTTTTTTGGGGGGGGTGGGCACACCTGTGAAACTCAGGGGTTTCTTCTGGTTATGCACTTTAGAAATTGTCCCTGGCTTGGGGGACCATATGGGACGCCCTCAATCGAATTGAGATCTGTCCTAGGTCAGCCTTGTGCTTGTGCTGCACTACCGCTCTGACCTCAAACCTCTACAATTATAATTTTTAAAAATAATTTAATTTATTGATTTATTTATTGTTTTGGGGGCCACACCTGATGCTGTTCAGGGATCATGCCTAGTTCTGCTCAGGAATCACTCCTGATGGTGCTGGGGATTGAATCTGAGTCAACTGCATGTAAAGCAAATGCCCGACCTTCTGTGCTATCTCTCTAGCACTTTGACATCTGCTTTTCAAAGCAAAACAACCAAATTGCCTTTGTTGAATGATCAGTAGCTTCAGCCATGGTGATTCTCAGGCCTTGATTATTTCAAACCTCATAAATGATGGAATATTTCTGAGGCTAGTATATTAAAGTTAGTTCATCAAAGTAGAAGAATTCTTTAGAATTTTCTCAGTCATGAATAAAATATTATTTCTTATAAGTTCTAAGTTAGCCATTTTTGGACAGTCATTAGGCTAATTTTGGGGGAAATATTTGAAATAGATAAATGTCAAATAAGATAAGATTTACTTGGAAGCAAAATATGTTTCTCCTGCTCACATATTTTCCTGCAGACTTTGTTTTGTTTCTTCTTGTTTCTGAAAAAAACAGACTTGCGAGACACTTGACTGAAATAACATTTAAATTATTTACTCAACTAGATGGAATGAATCATAACTTTTTATTTACCTAGAATGTGAATAAATTATTGTTTAGCTCATTATATTATATATTATCCAAAATGAATTATACGAACTTCTGCAGTTTTTCAAAAACATTTTGCTTAATAAACCTTAATTTTGAAATAATGAATTACAAGTATTTAGGAACATTTTCTTTTTTCTTTTCTTTTTTATAAATCTTTATTTAAGCACCATAATTAAAAGCATGATTGTAGTTGGTTTCAGTCATATAGAGAACACTGTATTAGAGACAGGCATTCTACTTCTCTCACTCATTAATATTGGCATGCTAGTTGTTAGTGTAGTTATTTCTCTAACAGCATTCACCACTCTTTGTGGTGAGCTTCATATTGTGAGTCATTCTTTCTGGCCCTTAAACTCTAATATCTCTGGCATTATTACAATAATGTCCTTAATTTTTTAAAAACCCATAGATGAGTGAGACTATTTGTGTTTATCTTTCTCTGGCTTATTTCACTCAGCATAATACATTCCATGTACATCCATATATATGAAAATTTTATGATTTCATCTCTCCTGACAGCTGCATAATATTTCATTGTGTATATGTACCACAATTTCTTTAGCCATTCCTCTGTTGAAGGGCATCTTGGTTGTTTTCAGAGGCTGGCTATGGTAAATAGAGCTGCAATGATTATAGGCGTAAGGAAGGAATTTATGAATTGTATTTTTGTGTTCCTAGGGTATATCCCTTGGAGTGGTATAGCTGGATCGTATGGGAGCTCAATTTCCAGTTTTTGGAGGAATCTCCATATTGTTTTCCATAAAGGGTGGACTAGACAGCATTCCCACCAGCAGTGAATAAGAGTTCCTTTTCTTCACATCTCCACCAGCATTGACTGTTCTTACTCTTTGTGATGTGAACCAGTCCCATCATCAAAACAACCTCATAGTTGTTTTGCTTTCATTTTCCTGATGATTAGTGATGTGGAGCATTTTTTCATGTGTCTTTTGGCTTGTATGTTCATTTTTTTCTCCCCATTTTTGATGGGGTTAGTTTTTTTTTTTCTTGTAACAGGAACATTTCCTAAAAGTTCTTAGATCATCAATTACATTTAATTCAAATATGTATTATTCTAAGGGAATTAGAGCAAAGTATAAAACTTGAATTTTATCAATAGCTTAATTTGACTTTTGCTTATAATGTGTTAAACTGTAGAAAACAATAGAGATTATCTCTGATCTTCATTAGTGGAGAAGTTTTGCTCATATTTCTGATACTTGAGAATGGTTCAGAGAAGAAATAATGAAACGAATATCCATTTTTTCACAGATAACTTAAAAAGGAGTGAGGGGTGACAGGTTTATGGAAAAAATAAAACTCTAAAACTTTGCAAATTTCCCTGTGTAGAAATTCTTGATGTTCCCAAAACAATAGTAATGTTTGGACCTTTCAGTATTAGGAGCCACTAGAACCATAGGAAACTTCAGGGTTACAAAAATTCTTGGAAGATCATGTGGTACTGGGGATTAAACCCAAATTAGTTGCACATTTAACCCACCATTATTTCTCCATAGTCCTGTTCCAATGCCTTTTTTGTTACCTAATAAATATTTGTTGGAAACAACTCATCTAAATAATTGGGGAACAAAATGTGAAAATAATAATTAATATTAATTAATTAATTAATATAAATTAATTCCTTCCCAAAGCCAAAGTATTAATTCAGTGAGACTTGTACTGGAAGATTCAAATATTACTTTTTTTTTCCTTAGGCACTATGATTTAAAAAGTTATTGCCAGGGCAGAGGGTAAAAAGTTATTGCCAAACATCTTGAAGCATATATATTATGATCAGTTATGTCAACTATGTGATGCATTTTCTTTAAATAAATTTAATAAAAACAGTTATTGCCAAATAATTTTAGCTATGCAGATTTACAACTTTAATCCCACCACAAGTATTTGCTGTTCCTCCACTAATGACCCCATGTTTCCTCTCATACACAGGAACATTTTTAGATTTTATTATTGTAGTTTGAGTCCCATGCTGACAATTGTGTTGGGCCTAGTGGTTCAGATATTAACAGTTATCTCATTTTTACACCATAGTCAGGTTTCGAAGTCCCTGATTCTTGTCTCTTTGTTACTGCCAGACAATCTTCTTGTCCTTCATTTTATTTCTTTCCCTCCTTGACATATTTGTTTCTATAGTCGGGATCAAGGGTTTATACATGTTTGATACCATCTGGTCTTTTTTCATATTGTTCTATAGTTTACAGATTTAGTGATACCATCTGGTATTTGTCTTTGCCCGTCTCACTTAGGGTGAGATCTACCATATTATATCCACGTTTCAACAAATTGCCCAATTTTATCACGTTTTATGGCTGTGTAGTGTTCCATTACATATGCATACCACACTTCAATATCCACTCATCTGTCATTGGATGCCTGGTGTATTTCCTTATCCTTATAGCAATAAAAACTTAAATAAATACTTACTCTGTCCATGGAAGCAGAGAAGAATATTTGAGAGAGACCATGAGTATGAAAAGTTTTAATTTTTGGTTGGGAGAACAAATAGTACTGCCAGGATAGGCCGTAGTGAGAACTGAGGTGTAGGTAAAAGTTTTCAAAGATTATTTCAGCTAAGTGGTATCAGTGAATAACTTTTCAAGCTAAAGCAATAATTTGAGTTTAAATATTTTTGTTGTTGTTGTTTTTTGTTTTTGTTTTTTTTGGGGGGGCACACCTGGCGGTGCTCAGGGGATACTCCAGGCTGTCTGTTCAGAAATAGCTCCTGGCAGGCACAGGGGACCATATGGGATACCGGGATTCGAACCAACCCCTTTGGTTCTGGATCGGCTGCTTGCAGAGC
Organism: Crocidura indochinensis; assembly: GCA_004027635.1. NCBI lineage: Eukaryota > Metazoa > Chordata > Mammalia > Eulipotyphla > Soricidae > Crocidura > Crocidura indochinensis. The sequence goes on along the minus strand of PVKC010042708.1, from coordinate 1,258 downwards.
AAACACCGCTGTGCTGTCTCTGAGTTTAAATCTTAATGGTGCCTAGATGGTAATTTTAGGAGGTCAGCATGGGTGTAACAGAGTGAACCAAGAGGAGAATAGTTAGTTATAGTGAATGCTAGTAGTGGCCTTGTGATAAGAAGCAGCTAGGGTCTTTGGTATTTTGAATTATTAAGGTAGTATGAACATTATGAGCAGAGGGGTGATGTGATAAATTCCCAGTTTGAAAGAATTGGGCAGGTTGCTTTTTAGCAGAGGTCAGGAGAGATGAGCTAAGATGCAAAGAGACTAATGGTTGAGATATGCAATGACTGGATTTTAATAGGGTTGGAAAGTAGGCCACTGAATAAATTGCATGGATATGATGAAACTTACAAGATAAATATTTATAACTTCAGCTTCTAGTATCTCATGCATTTTAACAGGATAGTTCTTATGACTTGATGCTTTTCAAAAGTATAGATCTTTTTACATCCAAATTATAAAAAATTAATTATCTAAAACAAATCAAAGAAGCAACCCCCGACACAGTAACTCATTCACCAACAATCTTAGTATATGAAGCTTGCAAAGCTACTTAAAGTGTACTTGATCTTCCAATATAAGCATGACATAAACTAAAACAAATGAGGTTGTATATAAGACATGACTATCTATAAGAATATGAGGTTAAGATAAGCCCTTTTTCTGCAAGATGCAAAAATTATCATTAACTTGGTGGTTGGACATTTACCTGATTTTAATACTTATTAAACCAGCATTTACATATTTACTTCCTATTTTATCAGTCCACTTCTCACTTTATTCTGTGTTAGTCAAACACAGACATGGTATTTTAGGACCTCTTTCATGCTTTCTTTGGCATTGCCCCCAAGAGAACTACAATAGCTCTTGCTGAGGAGTTGAAATCGTAGAATAATTTTTGCTTTACCTCCATGCTATCTCTTCGGCCCCAAAATTGTAGAATAATTCTTTTTAAAATATAACTTACTTTATTTAAAGACCATGTCTTGCATTGTTGATCATAATACATTTGTTTTCAGGTAAGTGGTAGCAAAATTATTTTAAAAAGAAGAAAAGGGGCCAGCGAGGTGGAGCTAGAGGTAAGGTGTCTGCCTTGCAAGCACTAGCCAAGGAAGGACCTTGGTTTGGTTTGATCCCCTGGCATCCCATATGGTCCCCCCAAGCCAGGGGCAATTTCTGAGCGCTTAGCCAGGAGTAACCCCTGAGCATCAAATGAGTGTGGTCCAAAAAAAAA
>PVKC010042707.1:0-11916 GCA_004027635.1 Crocidura indochinensis | reverse complement strand
AGTCGCTCCTGGCAGGCCAGGAGTAACCCCTGAGTGTCACCGGGTGTGGCCCAAAACCAAAAAAAAAAAGTAAGTTCTCAAAATAAAATTTAAATAAGATTTCACACCAGAATACGATATAGAGCAGTGGACTCATTATTACATTATTAACACTGTTTTGATGTCCACATATTTCAGAAAGATAAAGAAACTTGAACTTTGGAAGAAGACTTTCTCTACTTTGGGAAATATGCCCTGGGTTGCTAGTTTCATGCATGCCAGTTGTCTAATAAAGAATGTCATGAAGCTGCTGGACTATAAAAATATACCACTTTCAAGTTAGAAGGATTTTTAGAGGTTACTTTATCCAGTCTTTGTCATTCACAAATGACAAAGAGTTTTATTAAGTCAGTATGATTTATTTCAAGATAGGTTGATAATAGGAGTTTGTTGATCCAGCTTTGCACAAAGCAAGCATAAGACTATGCTTAAGGAGCTAGAGAGACAGTAAAGTAGGTTGTACTAGGTTGACCTGAGGTCCATCCCTGGTGTCCCATATGATCCTCTGAGCACTGAGCACAGGAGTCAATCCTGAGTGCAGAACCTGGAATTACCCTTAGGCATCACTGGGTGTGCACCCTCAACAAAGAAAACTATGTTTAAGCATTAAATTACTCTCTTATTATGCAATGCACATTTATACACATAAAACTGCTGGTGCAAAAATAAAATCTATATTTAATATATAAGTCCATTGTTGTCAGTGTGGTTTATAGATTTGATTTGTTTTGTGAAGTATTTGTGCAAATAAACACAAGAGAGAAATTTAGAGCAACTTGTTAGGATTAACTTTCTGTTAATTAATATGTATTTTTTATTCTGCTTGCATTTCTCTTTGTTTTCATTTCTATTTTCTAAAAGTTTGTTTTGTTCCACTGGTCCATGATGAATTGAGCATTTAAAAAGAAATAATGGCCCTTCACTATAGATGGTTTGAGAAATGTGTTAAATCTAAAGGCAATTAGTGTCCAGAGAAAGAAAAAAGAAATACTCAATGAAACATGCAGACATGAGTTTTGAGTTCTGCCACTATTTCAAGACATTTTGAAAAAACTAGTACTAACAAAGAATGTAATTAATGGGGCCAAAGAGATAGCACGATGGAAGGGCTTTTGCCTTGCACTAGACTGACTCAGGACAGATCTTGTTTCAATCCCGTGTCCCATCTGGTGCCCCAAGCCAGGAGCGATTTCGAGCACATAGCCAGGAATAACCCCTGAGCATACCCTGGTGTTGCATCAAAGAAAAAAAAAAGAATGTAATTTCTGCCCAAATCTATGGAAATTATTTTTTCCTCAAATGTACCAAAAAGTACAAAAATATCAATATTTTATCCTCTGAAATCATTGTAGGTTTTTTTTTTCATTTATTTTGATGCACCAAGAAGCATTAAATCATCTATTTTGAAAATCAGCTAGTTATTTTTATTCTACAATTTTAAAGTCATCAGTTTCTACTTAAAAATTTTTTAATTTAATTAAAGAACTGTGGCTTACAAAGTTATTAGTAGTTGCTTTCTCTTTATTCAAACCAATTCCCAATACCAGGAAGGGGAAGCTCGAGTAAGATATAAAAGTAACTATCCAGGGGCAGGAGAGATAGCACAACAGTAAGGCATTTTTCTTGCATATGGCTGACCCGGGACAGATCCGGTTTGATTCCCAGCATCCCATCTGGTCCCCAGAGCCTACCAGGAGCATTTCTGAGCACAGAGCCAAGAGTAACCCTGAGTATTGCCAGGTGTGACCCCAAAACCAACCAATAATTATTCAGTGGGCTTTTACATGTCAAAAGAAGAGATTACTAGGAAGAGGTAGTTGGGGGAACACGTTTGTTTAAGGTTTTAGCTAGGTTCACCTTACAATATACCACAGATAAGTGAGACCATTCTGTGTTTGTCTTTCTTCCTTCTTACTTCATTTCATGTGATATTTTCCAATTCCAACCAAGTTGCAGCAAATTTCAATATTTCATCATTCTTTGTACTGCATAGTGTTCCATTGTGTATATTTCCCACAACTTCATAATCTATTTATCTGCAGTTGGACACCTACATTGATTTCATAGCTTAGCTACTCTACTCACTGCAGCAATGAAGCAACTTCTCTGAAACAAATCAAGCAACCATAGTTCATGTCACCCCTGTCCCTTTTGAAAGATGACAGAGAATATCAGAAACCAAGAGACCCAGAATTAAAGAAGAAAAACTATCTTGGACTTATCATGGCATTACTGTGCAGAAATGAACAGTAGTTAATGTGTACTGTTTCCATCATTGTGTTTTTTTTTGCTTTATAAAATATAGGATTTCAAATGATTCTATGGTATTTGATTTTTTACATTGGTGCTATTAATTTTTTTGTGGAGTGGGATGATGATTTTCTTTTTAAGGTTGGGGTGTTTTACCACCTGAATCCATAAGAGCAATGACCAGAAGGAATGAAGTGATTCAAAGGCAGCATACTGCCAGGTAAAGTAACAGTATTGTTTTATTTATTTCCTATTTTGGTGTTTGTTGTGTTAGATGGATGATAAATATTGTTCTACATAGATACCTTCATCACTCATTCATTATGTGTGTGCACTATTGTTTTACACACTTTTCTATATTCCTATATATTGTTGACCTTCATATTTAAAAACCCATGTATATAAGATTGGGCAGCTAGAGATTTCTACACATGGGAAAAAAAAAACCAGCAGAACCCATAGTTCCTTGCATTCACCACTGTTTCTTTGTTTTGATGTTCAAAAGGGTGCTACAAAAGAACCAGAAATACATATATCACTATCATCATGAACATACTTCTTTACCATATCTTATCTTACATTTTTCTAAATAAATGCTATTTGTCACTTATAGGCTGATTGCCCTTTGAAAAAAATGTTATTTGTTTTGTTTTGGCAGGCTTGGAGATTACTCATGATTTGGTGCTAAGGGGCACTCTTTGAAGTACTCAAGGAAATATACATTAAAAAAAGGAAATATACATTCTAGGGGTCAACTTTAGGGCTCCTACAAGCACAGAATATACTGCAACCCATTGATCTATCTCTCCTGCCATATTTCCTTTCCCAAAATTTTACCATATATTCACTCTAAATACAGTTTATATATTTATAAGTGATATATATTTTATAAAATACATATTAGGTAGACATATATACTGACTAGTTTGTATATATTAAATACTTGTGAAACATATTTCAGGAATATTACAAAAAGATACATCAATACTGGTCAATTAAGGATAAAAACAAAATCAATTAAATATTTTTGGGGGCGCTAGAGAGATAACATGGAGGTAAGGCATTTGCCTTACATGCAGAAGGATGGTGGTTCAAATCCTGGCATCCCATATGGTCCCCCGAGCCTGCCAGGAGCGATTTCTGAGCGTGGAGCTAGGAGCAACCCCTAAGCACTGCTGGGTGTGACCCAAAAACCAAAAACCAAAACAATTTTTTTTTCTTTTTTTGTTTTTGGGCCACAATCAATGGCACTTGGGATTACTACTGACTCTGCATTCAAAATCATATAGAATTCCAGGGATCAAACTTGGCTCAGTTGCATGCAAATAGTATCAGAGATAGCATCAAATACCCTATCTTCTGTGCTATCGCTCCAGCACCACAAATTAGTTTTATTAAGGCTAAGTCCACATATTATAATACTTTAATTATTTGAATGTTTTATTGACCCTTTTTCCATAATAACTGATTCTACCCAAATATAAGTATCAAGTTTACCAAACCCACTCAGACTCTGCCATCAGACAACCTCCTGCTAGCCTAGCTTTGACTTCCACCATAATAATCCAGACAAATAAAAATTCAATAATAATTTAGTAATAATTCCCTAGAGAGATAGCATCAGAGTCCATTTGACCATCGTAGTTATAGTGGGTCCAAAGTAATGACCAATAAACAAAGTAAAGCAAACTTAAATCCCCAAGTTCCCACCAACCACTTTCACTTGAATTAATTTTTGATAGTTGAGGGGCCCGGGAGATAGCATGGAGGTATGGCGTTTGCCTTTCATGCAAAAGGTCATTGGTTCGAATCCCGGTGCCTCATATGGTCCCCCGTGCCTGCCAGGAGCAATTTCTGAGCATGGAGCCAGGAGTAACCCCTGAGCACTGCCGGGTGTGACCCAAAAACCACAAAAAAAATTTTTTTTTGACAGTTGAGATTTACATGTACTCATACCTCCTTCCTTGGGACCCACTAAGATTTCAGGGAAAGATTGTGGAAAAAAGACACTTTTTTTTGTCAGACCCAGTGGCATTCAGGGATTACTCCTGGTTCTGCACTCATATATCGCTCCTGGCTTGGGGGACCATGTGGGATGCCGGGGATCAAACCTGCATCCATCCTGAGTCAACCGCATGCAAGGCAAATGTCCTAATACTATGCTATCACTCTGACCCCAAGAAGACACTTTTGAGAGTTAATCTTTGTCCCTGTTTTATATGTACATGGGGGGGAAATACATATATTTTCTCTATTCTTGTTAAATTTGCCATATCCGTGAGATGCTCTTAAGACTGAGTGTGGATATCTATGGAGAGAATCAACCAAGCCCTTTATCCTCAAATTTTATTTCAAGTTCTGGATTGGAAAGGGGGCAAGGGTGCAGGTTATTTTCCCCTAACAAATCCGGTAAGTAGTATAAGGACTCTTACCAAAAGCAGAGGTGCTATATTAAGGAAGATTTGGGAGAATAAATTACACGTGGGAGGAATTAAAATAAATTATATTAAATATTAATGTACATTAAGCACATTCAATATTAATTTCTTAGGTTATATAATTATGCGATTGTGTTTTTAGGATGGAATTGGAAATGCATGCCATTTACCAGCAACGGAGAACAGAGAACATTAATTCCAAGGGAATGGGCAGCCTTAGGACACCACTATTCTATGGCTCCTGTATCCCAGCTGGGCCAGCCTCACATCCCAGTAGGAGTATGCTCCCTGCCAGTGACCTGCATTATCACAGAAGTACCCTGAGAAATCTGCAGGGAAACACTATGTTAGCATCAAGTTGTCCACACTTTCTAGAGAGCTGGGGGCAGAAATGCCGTCGTCTCAGGAAAGGTAACAGGAACCACAAAGTTCTAGACAACGATACTCAGAGTTTTAAAAGTCAAGCAGAAAACAACTACCTAGACCAGGCACATGCAAAACCCCATGAAGAAGATGAACATGCAAAGGGTCAAGAGTCTGAAGCTCTCAACAATCAGAAATTCGAGGAAGCCAAGGAAGAACCCACAGAAGCCTGTGTCAACACTTGTGGCGAACCTGAGTACACCCATAAAAATCCTTGGGATTCTTGTGGTGCTTCACAGGAAGCAAAGATCTGGACTGGTGAGAAAGCTAAGACTCCAGAGCAGGTGTTTGCAAACTGCAGTGAGAGGAATGGTACTTGCCCTCCAGTCCCAGCTTCTCTGAAAGGTAGGAGTGAGTCTGAAGCTACATGAGCTTAGCCTGTGAGGTCTTGATTTGTCTTTTCCTTAATTACATTTCAAATTTATTTTTAAGTCTTTCTTTTTTATAAATAAGTTATTTAATTGAATCACTAAGATACACAGCTACAAAGTTGTACCCGGTTGATTTTCAGTCATCCAATGTCCAACATCTTTCACCAGTGCACATTTTCTTCTACCAATGCACCACTGTCTCCAGTTTTCCCCCACCCTCCCTCTTGTCTACCTCTGGGACAGACCTCTCTCTCTCTCTCTCTCTCTCTTTCTCTCTCTCTCTCTCTCTCTGTCTGTCTCTCTCTCTGTCTCTCTCTCTGTCTCTCTCTCCCTCTCTCTTTTCCTCTCTTCCTCTCTATTGTCTTTGGATATTATTACTGTACCATGGTTTTTTTCTTAAAGCCATACTTAGGTTAAATAAATTCATATCAATGTAGTTTTTAATCTACATTGTATATCAAGATTTTCAGCTAAAGGTTGAGAGTAGATATAAGAAAGAATATAGAGGGACTGGAGTGATAGCACACTGGGGAGGATGTTTGCCTTGCATCCCACCGACCAAGGTTTGATCCCTGGAATCCCATACGACCAGTCCTCTGAGAATTCCAGGAGTGATTCTTGAATGCAGAGCCAGGAGTAACCCTGAGCATCATTGGTGTGGCCCCAAAACAAAACAAAACAAAACAAAAATACAGAAACTTACCAGTATTTTTTGTTTGTTTGTTTGATTTTGGTTTTTTGGCCACACCCGATGACGCTCAAGGGGTAATTCTGGCTATGCTCTCAGAAATCTCTCCTGGTGTGAGGGACCATATGGGAAGCCAGGGGGTTGAACCATGGTTCGTCCTACCACCTTACCGCTTGCATCACCACTCCACCCATAAACTTACCAGTATTTTTAATGAAATGTTTTTTTTAATTTGCTGTTAATTTCATCAGCACAAAATGAAGGAGTTCTTGCTTTAATGATTCATTTTCTTTCTTGTACTTAAGTGTAAAAAAAGTCAACGGAAGTGTTCACTTTTAATGGTTGTTACTGTAAAGCCATGTAACCCCAAATGCACTGCCTTCCTCAAAATGCATACTAAATAATTTTCTAGAAAATCTTTTCTTTTTTTTTTTTTTTTTTGGTTTTTGGGTCACACCCAGCAGTGCTCAGGGGCTACTCCTGGCTCCATGCTCAGAAATTGCTCCTGGCAGGCACGGGGACCATATGGGGCACCGGGATTCAAACCGATGACTTTCTGCATGAAAGGCAAACGCCTTACCTCCATGCTATCTCCTGGCCCCGAAAATCTTTAAATAAACACAATTTTAAATACAGGAATTGGCAAAATAGTGCTTAATGTAGCTTCGAACCCAACTGCTTTCTTTACTAAGTGATCATTTGCCATCTTCGTAATAATGTAGCTAAATTTATACAGATTGCATAAAGAGTAGTAATAAATCACATAATAACCATAGAAAATGAGTGTTTATCTGAGAAATAGAATCCTCAGGACACTTCTATTGATATGAAGCAATCTAGAACAATTTAGGAACTTTTCTACAACTAGACAGCATGTTTGCAATTATAAATTGTAATATATATATATATATATAACTATTTACTTATAATACAATTTATTATATTTATAAATCATGTATACCCTCGATGGCGAACTTATGGCACGTGCACCAGCAGTAGCACTCGAAGGCCTTGCATTTGGTGCACAGGAAGGTCCGCAATTAAGATATGTGGCGCGGTGGGAGGCGAGTGTGCCGGTGTCTGCTTTGCAACTCACCTGGCAACAGGGCCGGACTGGCCATTGGGAGGACCGGGCATTGTGCCGCAGTTTGGGCACTCGGGCTCAAAAAGGTTAGCCATCACTGATGTATAGAATTAATACTTGTTTATTAGTAATAAACAGTTACTTTAGAAGAAGAAAGGAAAGGAGAGAGCTATGCTTTAAAAATATTTATTTAAGGGGCCAGAGCAATGTCACAGTGGTAGGGCATTTGCCTTGCATGCTGTCAATCCAGGACCGCCTGTTGATTCCCGGCATCCCATATGGTCCCCTACGCCATATGGAGTGATTTCTGAGTGCATAGCCAGGAGTATATCCCCTGAGCGTCACCAGGTGTGACCCAAAAACAACAACAAAAAAAAGATCATTTAAAACATTGTGATTTACACAGTTATTCATAGTTGAGTTTTAGACATACAATGTTTCAGCACCAATCCCACCACCAGTGTCAACCTCCCTCCACCAATATTGCCAGAGTCAGAAATATCACCACCCCCACCACAGTTTGTCATCATAACAGACCTATTTTAAAATTTGGTTGTCAAAGTTTGGACCTCATGATCTCATTGTTGTTAACACTGTGGCTTGGATGTTTAGTTCTGTCGTTGCTTAACTGCATCTGAGTCTGCTTGGCCCTGTCACCTATTATTTCTTTCTTTTTATTTTTTCTGTTTACCGTATTTCTCTCTATTATTATTTCTTGGCCCTGTCACCTATTATTGTCTTTCTTCTCCCCTACTCAGTTTCTTTCCATCTCCTCACTATACTCTGGAGCAAAGAGTGTTCTCAACACCCCCATTTAAATCATTGCATTCTTTCATGCATTTATTCTAAATATCACATGTCTCACTGGCTCAATATGTTTAAGGAGTTTACACATTGATTTATATCATTAGCAAAGTAATATAACTTCACATAAGACTATTTTTTTGGGGGGGTTTTGGGTCACACCCGGTGACACTCAGGGATTACTCCTGGCTATGCGCTCAGAAGTCGCTCCTGGCAGGCACGGGGGACCATATGGGGAACCGGGGGATCAAACCGTGGTCTGTCCTAGGTTAGCGCAGGCACCTTACCTCCAGCGCCACCGCCTGGCCCCCAAGACTATTTTCTTAACTTCTTCCTTTTCACCTGGAAATTGTATACTGCAAAATAATTTCCTCTCTACTTTAAAGGAACACGCGCACTGAACATAATCAGTGAAAATGTATCTCTGGATGAAGATATTCAGAAATGGACAGCCAATGATGTACACGACTTCATCAGTGGTCTTCCTGGTTGTTCAGACTATGCTCAGGTGATTTAGAATTGTGCAGTAACTTAAAAGAAAAAATGCATGAAAATCTCCTTTATCATGATTCTGTCAAAAATTCATCTGACCCCCAAGGAAGAGTCCTAATAATCTCCTGCTTTTTGTGTTACTGACTACCCCAACATATACATTTCCTATTGGAGAAGTTTAAGTCATGTGCCCTCACATCAGACACAAGGAAGGCTGAGAAAACCAGTGTCTGACTTTAGTTTCTGTTCCTTCAAGACTTTGTAGAGGTGGGACTTCTCTCAAAATTAGTCTGTTTAGTTGGTAAAAGCCAAAATGAATGAGAAATATTTATCACATTCCCTATTTATCTACATAAAAAAAACTTTTCAATACATTTATGTTGCAGTTTTAAGATAATGGAAATATGTTCTTCACTCTTAAAAGGACAAACATGATTAGATCTGAAACATAAGAAATCAGTTTAAATCCATAGTGGTGCTGAATCAATACATAAAATCTAGGCACCCAAATAATTCAACTTAATAATTCATTGCTAGTTTAAAAAAATAAATGAAGTGTTAGAACGGTTGGGGTGTGGGGAATGGCCTCACCTGCATGAAAAATTTGGTGATAAAAACTGTGGGAAACAAGTTTTTTTTCTTCACTTTCTCTTTTGGGCTATACCAGGCATGCTGAGTGCTTACTCCTAGCTTACTGCTCAGGATTGCTCTTAGTGGTGTTTGGGTGTCCATTTGATGCTGGAAGTAGATCCCAGGACCTCATGTGCATGTGTTCAGAGCTAGTACACTGCATTGGCAACATCTCCAGTCCCTTGGATACTTTTTTCATTTTATGTCAGGGCTACATTTTCATACATATGGTTTCAGAGTCCAGAGTCGAAGGTGAGACCACACAACTGGTGTAAAGCTAAATACTTTAATCTGTCTGCCAACAGCCCCAAAATTGGCCAGCCAGGGTCATTTCTGTAAGAAGATGAACCCCACCCAAGGTCATGAAGAGTAAAGGGACATATATAAGGAAGGGCTATAGGGAGGTTATAGCTTTCTGATGATCTTTAAAATGATTGGGTGTTGTCTGTGGGTACCTTCCTACTCCTCCCTGTGTCCTTCCCTCATAGGCTATCTGGTATGGCCGGGTAGCTTGGGGCAGTGTTCAAGGAAATAGGCTTCTGGAAACCTAGCGGGTGGTTTACAATACACCATGTGGTCTTTACAAAATGGCATCACTCCTGGTTCAGAACTCAGGTCCCAACAATGGTCTACCAACTAATGTGATAATTTAATTTTAATCAGCAATGTGCCAATTTAATCTGGTGTCATGTTCTTTGGGTTCATGTTATGGGGAAAGGAGGAAAAGAAAGGACCTTATCTATGTCCTGAATGATGTCAGCAATATTGCTTTTCAGATTTTAGTTTTGTTTAATAATATTTTACTTCCTCATGTGATTCTGCTCATTCTTTTGCTTTCTTTTCCTTGTCTTCTCCTTACTTTTCTTTTGTCACACTGAGAAATATTTAGGGCTTATCCCTGAACGTAGAGTCAGGAATAGTCCTCATGTACAAATGTGTGGGGGTAAAAAAATAAGAATACTGATCCACCCTTTTATCTTCTTTCTCACTTCTGCCTCTATTTGTTCGGTCACTTTCCATTCCTCACTTCCTGGAGGTAGGAAAAGAAATTCAGTGAGAAAAAATAATGACTGTAACTCAAACCCAAGCCCTTTGTATAAATGAACTTTTTATTCATTAATATCTTTCATTTTGTGTTTTTCTATTCATAACTTTATTTAAGCACCATGGTTACAAACATGTTTGTAGTTGGTTGTAGTCAGTCATAAAAAGTATACCCCCTGGGGTCAGAGTGATAGCACAGTGGTAGGGTGTTCGTCTTCCATGCTGCTTACCTGGGACAGATCCGGGTTCAATCCTTGGCAACCCATATGGTCTCTCAAACCTGCCAGGAACTATTTTGAGTGCAAAGCCAGGAATAAACCCTGAGCATAGCCAGGTGTGGCCCAAAGACAAACAAAAAAAATCAAGAACACCCCCCTTCACTATGCAATCTTCTCACCACCAATATCCCCATCTCCTCCTCCCCTACCCCCTGACTCTCTTCAAGACAGACATTCTATTTCTATCACTCACTACCATTGTCATGATAGCTGTTGGTGTAGTTATTTCTCTAACTGTACTCACCAATCTTTGTGGAAAGCTTCATATCACGGGCTGGTCCTTTTAAACCTTATCTTTATTGTCTCTGGGTATTATTACTATTATATTTTAAATACCACAGATGAGTGAGACTATTCTGTATCTATCTTTCTCCCTCTGACTCATTTCACTCAACATAATAGTTTCTATGTCTGTCCAGGTATGTCATTTTTCCTGACAGCTGCATAGTATTCCATTTTGTAGATATACCACAGTTTCTTTCTTTGTTTGGCATCTGGGTTGTTTCCAGGTTCTGGCTATTGTAAATAGAGCTACAATGAACATATGCATGCAGAAGACATTTTTGTATTGTGTTTTTGTGTTCCTAGGGTATATCTCTGGAAATGGCATTGCTGGATCATATGGGAACTCAATTTCCTGTTTTTTGAGGAATATTCATATTGTTTTCCAGATACCTAGATATCTAGATACCAGATATACTCTATATCTATATCAATATAGATATCTATATCTATATTTATATCTATACCAGATATCTAGAGTGAAATATTTTGGTTTATAGGGCTCTGGGGTTTGCATCAGTTGAAGTAGTAGAGGAGGGAGGGGCTTGGACTCCCACTGAGCACGTGTGACTTTATCCGCCTGCAGGTCCCCAGATATTGTTAGTTTATCTAAATGTTTTGGTACATGCACTTGAAGTTCCTGAAATTGACTGTTCTGGCCAGTCTTTGTTCCTTAAAACTTGAGCCTGTCATGCTGTTCTTAGGTTCACAGCAAAGCTAGGTTACAGTTAATTCTAAATTAAACTTTAGAGCCTACCAGACCCAACTTTGCTTGGGGACTCTAGGGAACCATGTGGTTCTGGTATCCAAGCAGGCTACATGCATGCAAGGTAATAACCATAAGCTCTGTACTATCTTACAGGCTTCTGAATAGTTCTTCAAATTTATTTTTAAATTTATTTTTATTTTAGGCACCATGAGTTACAATACTGCTATTAATTAATAAGGTTCCATATAGACAGCAATCTAATATCATATTGATGCTGGTGGAGTGACTTATGTGAAGTGAGGGGAGATAGGCAGCAGCCCCCAAACGGACTCTTCTGCTTGCTCTCTACTAATGGGGGGCCCTGGGGAATTGTCTGGGGAGATA